>NDFG01000012.1:1623422-1651195 GCA_002167245.1 Sporophila hypoxantha
ATGCTAGTAGGCTATCTCTTCCTCATTTACAATCTAGAAAGGAATTTAGGAGGAAAATTGTTAAATAGTTAAAATTGAAAAAAATAGTTAATATAATAAAAATTAATAAAATAATATAAAAATTAATAAAATATTAGTTATTATTAATAATATTAAAGTAATATTCCTGTTTTCTCACAAACCCATTATTTTCTCTGCTAATCCAATCATCTACCTCTATTGGCCTTGCACTTTTGCTCCAAAGTGCCTCCGGAAATCATGGATGGTCACACATCACTCTGCTGAGGTTTTCTGAAATGTGCCACTGGTAATGTGTAAAAAAAAAAAAAAACAAAAACAACCACACAAACACTCTTTACATGAAATTCCAAGTATTTCTAGACACATTTTTTTCAAAATTTTGTCCTCTGACAACCTCTCATTATCACTCCATATTCAGGGCTTTGTTTCCATAGACTTCCCAAAATTCTATTTTATACCAAAATAAAATTTATTACAAGAAATCTATTAAATAATAGAAATTTCTATTAAATAGAATAAATTCTAATAAAATAATATAAATTCTATTTCTATGTATACCAAAAATGGTATTTATTCCAKGCAGCACATTCCTTTTTGGTAATGCTGTATGCTCAGGCATCTTCCTTGTGTTTTTTCACAGCAATGGTGCCATTCCCTGAGATTTCTGCTGGCTCCAGGACTGATTATTGAGGGAAAAYTCCCAGCACTCAGTGTGCAATGTGTGGCAGGGCTCTCCTGTGCACAGAGCACATCCCAGCCAAGCCTGGACCAGCCAGATGTTGCTGCACTGAAATGACCAAAAATAAGCCCAGCAGACCAAAATCCATTTAYTACCCACCAGCAAAACTCCCAAATCCACTGGCACTTAGCTTAGGAAAAAAAGTGATTTAATACCTGATTTGCTTTAATTAGGGTGGGCTTGGCATTGTGTTTATATTTGGGATTTACTGTGGGAGATGGATGCTTTTTATATTTTTTAATATTTTATATATATATAATTATATAAATTAATCAAATAAATAAATAAATAAATAAATAGATAAACAAACAAATATATCTATATATTTGTTGTATTTTGTGCAGAACAGTAAAAATTACTGAATAATCCCCTCAGATAGATCTGTTAGGAACTTTGTGTCTACATTAAATAATAAACACGTGAAGTTCTTCAAGGCTAATTCTTTTAGCTTCTGAAATGGAGTTTAGTAATTTAATATCTAAAATTTTACCTAAGTATCACGTGCTCAATCAGCATTATCTCTATAAATATAACAACGGTGCTCTTCATGCAGGTTTGTGGCAGAAGTGCACCTTTATTTAGGTATTTTACATATTTTAATGAAAGATTTTGTGACTTCCAGGCTCTCCTTGGTGTTCCTCTGCAGTTCCCCATGGCATTGTTTTCCCTGGAGTGATTTGGCAAGGAAAGGTGAGGACACACCTCTGAGARCTTTGGGATTGTCCCTAAAAAGAGAAAATTTACACTCATCTCGAATTAATTCCAGGCCTGGCAAAGGGTATCAGCTCCTCCTGGTTCTGCTGGCTGTTTGTCACCAGYTGAAGGCTGTCTAAAATTATCCTGTTGATATTTTTGTCTTGTTTCACCTCCCCTTTCCCACACAGCCCTGCTGAGGGACACAGCTGTATTGTCTTAGTGAGGMCACAATTCCCCAGGGCCAAAGCTTTCCCACATTGCCTATCTTTAGCCCTCCTGTGCTTCATTTGAAGATGAATAAATAAACAGAACACACCACGAGCAGGTGATTCACTTTCTGGAGTCAGCTAGCTGGTACAACACGAATCCGTGCTGAAACAATTACTCTGGCCCAACTGTACCTTTTTGCTCTGAGCTCCTCGTGAGTGCAGCTGCAGAGACCAGTTTTTCGTCACAGAGCATGTAACGAGAGAGAGCTGTATAAAGTGATTCTCTGTAGACTTTCACAACCCTCTTGCTCGCCCTGACGATTTTTAAAATCCATTCCAAGAGCAATATTTGTGAATACAAGCCTGCTAACCACTTCTGTGGTTGAGAGCTGGTAATCCAAGATATGTTCCAAGGAAATTGTGTCAAGGTTAAGATAGAAAAGAGCTGCTTGCTGCAATTTTGAATCAGGTAACCTGTCTCTGAGAATGTTGCGTTTGAATAGAGTTAACGTGCTATGCCCGGTGAACAGATGCGGATAAAACTGATTCACCAAATTATGACATTTAGAGATGAATGATCCAGAGCGCGAAGCAAGTTCCTCTGGTCCAGAACCTGACGCTTTTGCGCCAGCGTGCCAGCATCTCTCGCATCTTGCCAGTGCTTCAAAGGGAGGTGGTGCACATTAAATTAATTGTAAAACAACGCATGCTAAACCAATTGCTCTTTGGGCCCAACCTGTCCTTTTGTTAATGATCACAGACTAGAGGGAGCATCCTCGTGAGGGCAGCACGTCAGACGGAAGCGTTCCAGACATCGGTTGAGAACGGCAGCGAGTAGAGCGAGAGCTGAAGGTACTACACGGATAGATTTACCTGTCGCTGACTTTCAGCGCTGTCTTTGCTCCCCCTAGGGCTGACTGGGGTTTTTAATCCATTCCAAGAGCATTCAATTTTGTGAATATAAGCTCTGTAAATGGTTTGCTGGTTATCACGATCAAGAAATTGAAGTATAGTGGAGCTCCAATGCACTAATGAAACTTCTGAGGAATTTTGCTTAAAGGTGAACGTGGCTCTCCTTGTGGAGACAGTGAAAAAAAACTATTCACAAATTTATTTAGAGACTGGGTTCCAGGGCTGATTCTTCTCTGTCCCTAGACCTGCTTTCTGCTGCCCAGCTCTCTCTCCCTGTTCAAAGGAAAGTGCACATATAAATTATGGAAAACAACCTGCTGAACAATTCTTCTTTGGGACCAACCTGTCCTTTTTCCCTGGAGCTCCTCTGAGGGCAGGCTCAAGAAGCATTCCACACTGACTGAAGCACTGCAGCACTGGATAATTCCTTCCTGAGCTTTCAGAAGCCTTCTTGCTCGAGCCTGAGGAATTTGTTAAAGTGCCATTCCAGAAGCATTTGTGAAAGTCAAATTGTGCTGGCGCGTCGTAGAGGACTAGAAACTTTCTGAGGAATTGTTGCTTAAAGGTGAACGTGGCTCTCAGTGTGGAGACACTAAAATACATAATTCATAAATTTATTTAGAGACTGAGTGTCCAGGGCTTGAATTCTTCTCTGGTCCCTAGGACCTGCTTTGCTTGCTCAGCTCTCTCTCCCTGATCAAAGGAGATTTTCTTCCTAAAAATGAACCAAATGGTGAAAACAGGACACTGACACTCAGTGATCACTGGGGTGTTCAGCTCCCTCATCTATATCCTTAGTTTCTTTTCCATTACCATCACAGGACATGGTGTGAATCTCTTTTAGTGAGTGAAATTCTTTTTCTGTGTCTAAATATTTGGGAGAACCTTCCAAACAGCCTCTTGAAATGAATTCTACCCTTAAATGTGAATAATGGTCCCTGTTGCTGTGCTGAGAGGAGCAGAGGCARTGCCAGCTCTGACACAGCACCACGTTCAGCCTTCCAGTGGGTCTCAGAAGGACCTAAAAGTTAAAAAAGCRTAATTTTCATTGAAATCCCAAATTCATCCCTCCAAAGGAATAAATCTTCTGTGAATTTAAGATCAGAGATTTGATGTTCACTCCTTTGTAGCTCTGAAGCTTCCTCTGCTGTGGAAGTGCAGAGCCTGCCAGCCAGTGTGACCCCCAAAATGTGGAAATGAGGGAGCAGAGTTAACCCTTCACAGTCAGGGGATGTTTCCATCCATTTTAGGGCTTTTCCTGGCCCTAAARGCTGTGCCTGACTGGGGTGGGCACACAGGAGCAGGACAGGTGGGGCACTGAGTTCAATATTATCAGGGTGCTGCTGCCCAGGGGCAGGAGGTGCCCAGCCYGGCACAGAGAGGAAAGCACAAATCCTCTTTTTAAAGCTGTGTAGGTCTAAGTCTTTGTAAGTCTGTGGCCCAAAGATATTATTTTTGATAGCTTTTCAATCTGCTTGCTGTTATTTTCCTTGGYTGCCCCTTGCTTGCATTCTGGGGATGCTTTTTGCTGCCCCAGCTGATCTCCCCACCCACTGGGATTTTAKTGCTGTGCCATCCTTCTCTTTTGRCTTTTTTTCCAAGGTTTTCCAGGTKTTAGTCTAGGACTTATTCTTGTGTGGAAGCCAAATCAGGTTTTCAGCATTGCTCCACACTTGCTGCCTATGCTAATGTATGAGTTTCATGTGGGCAAAGAACTTCATTTTTCAGTCACACCTTCAAGTACAGGGTGCAAATGTGAGAACCAGACAGAAAACATTGAGCAGCAGCTACACAGAGAGGCAGAGTGTAAAGGACTCAAAGAGCTGCCTGTTAACAATGTTAAAATGTCAAAAAATGTTAAAAACAGTTTGCATCAGGACAACTACCAGGATTAATCCACCTGAGGATTTGATCCTTGTATGGACCAGTCACTTAAGAGCTGGACTTCCAACTCAGAATATTCTGTTATGGTAAAAAAAACCACAAATGCCACATTAAAGATCTTCCATTCCTCTATTTTTTTTCCTCCCAGCATGTAAAAGCAAGTAATTTGAAAATCAGCCATCTCAGCATCTCAGCTCATTATTTGTTTAAGAACAGAAATGCATTCACCCTGGAAATTCAAAACTTTGGCACAATGAGGTAATGAATTGACAGGAAAATGGCAAATGAAATTCATTTCAGTCACACCTTCAAGTTACAGTGTGCAAATGGTGAAAACCAGACACAAAACATGAGCAGACCTTACACAGAGAGGCAGAGTTAGGACTCAAAGAGCTGCCTGTTACGTTTTCATCAAACAACAACCAGGATTAATCCAGCCTGAGGATTTGATCCTGTGTCGACCAATCATTAGGACTGGAACCTTCCAACTACAGAAATATTCTGTTATGGTAAAAAAACCCCACAAATGCCACATAAAGATCCTTCCATGTCCTCTTATTTTTTTCCTCCCAGCATGTAAAAGCAATAATTTTTAAAATCAGCTATTTCAGCTCATTATTTTGTTCAAGAACAGAAATGCATTCACCCCTGGAAATTCAAAACTTGGCACAATGAGGTAATGAATTGACAGGAAAATGGCAAATGACCTTCATTGCAGTCACACCTTCAATTACCAGGGGTGCAAATGGTGAGAACCAGACACAAATGTGAGAACCAGACACAAAACCTGAGCAGAGCTCTACACAGTGAGGGTGAGGGACTCAAAGAGCTGCCTGTTACAATATTTTCATCAGAAAAACAGCCAGATAATCCAGCCTGAGGATCTGATCCTTGTGTGAGCAGTCACTATGAGCTGGACCTTCCAACTCAGAATATTCTGTGATCCTCTGTAGAGTAAAAAAAAGACAAACGCCACATTAAAGACCTCCGTGTCTATCTATTTATTTATTTATTTGTGTTTGTTTTATTTCCAGCATGTAAAAAACAATCATTTTAAAATCAGCCCATCTCAGCATCTCAGCTCATTATTTGTTAAGAACAGAAATGATTCACCCTGGAAAGTCAAACCCTTGAGACAATGAGGTTTTGAATTGATGGGAAGATGGGCCTGGCTCAGCAGATCCTCCAGGCCTCCATAGCAGAGGCTGTGCTTGGAGAGCAGGGTCAGATCACACCTGGGCTGATTCCTGCTCTGGGAGATGCCAGAGATCCCAAAAATGTGCTGCTGCATGATCTGGAATTCTGCTGGCTCCTGGCAGCACTATTTTATTTTCTGCTTTTGCTSCCAGCTCCAGCAGAATGAAGCTCTTCCTGCCTTTCCTGCATTGCATGGCAAGGATAAGCCAAGTTTTCCTGGGAGATCCCCTGACTGCAGGAAGGTTTCAGYCCAGCTGCATTTAAAAGATAACTTTTAAACAGTATATTTAAAAAATTAAAATGCATTTTTAAAATATAAAATAAATAAAGAAGAAATAAAAATAATTAAGTAAATAAAAATATAAAAAATAAACAGAAAAGAAATAAAAAAAGAAATATTAAAATATATAGAAAAGAAATATAAAATAAATATTAAAATATATAGAAAAGAAATATAAAATAAATAAAAATAACTATAAAAGAAATCGAAAAATAATTATAAAATAAATATTAAAATAAATATTAATATATATTATAAATAGAAAAGAAATATAAAACTAATTATAAAATAAATATTACAATAAATATGAAAATATATAAAATAGATATAAAACAAATAAAACAAATATAAAAATAAATATAAAATAAATAAAATATTAAAATTAATAAAACTAAAATAAAATATTTTAAAGTGTAATTTTAATTTTAAAATTAAAAAAAAATTAATTTTACATTTCAGAGATAACCCAGCCGTTTCTCCAAAGGAGTTTGAGGCAAGGGCAGGATGTGACACGTTGGGGAGTCAATTATCATAGGTTTGGCTGTTTTTAGTGAGAGTCAGTGTGTCAGGCACTGCGAGGAGCAAGGGCTGGCTGAGTGCATGTGGCATCCATGGGAGTCACCCAGCACCAAACCCTTTTCCTGGGTAAATTCCCCTCTGGAAGGCTGAACCCTCTTGATCCCCTTCCCTTTGTTTTATTCTCCTYCCAGACCCAGCTGAGCCTTGCAGCAGCACCCTTTAGAAAAGACAAGACTTCCAAAAGCAGCAAAATGTGCCAAAATCTCCAAGGGGCTCATCAGGACTCAGGGGGCACAAAGCTCCAGGACAGACACACGGACACAGGGCCTGTGGCACACACTGCCTGGCATCAGCTGAGCAAAGCAGGCCCATGGGGGAAGGGGCAAAGCTCCTGTGAGCAGCAGAGCAGGGCACAGAGGGGCCTGGGGCTGCTCCAGCCCATCCCTGCTCCCTCTGCTGTGTGCTGACAAGAAAAACCCAGAATTTCATTCATTCTGTGCAACCCTCTCCTCTTTCCAGCACAGCTGGGGGGCACAATTAACAAAACCCCCTCCAAAGTRGGCCAGACTGCAGGGAAATAAGCCAGGCTTTGCATCCAGGCTCATCTAGCCAGGGTCTGGCTTAAGGACTTCAGGAAGAAAAACTTCTGTCGTTTATTTTGCATTCTTCATCAGGGTTAAATAATTTTCTCCTTTTTTTTTTTATTTTTTTATTTTTCCCTCCCCTTCCCTGCCCCCAAATTGACTCATCCATCACTAGAATCAATATGAATGCAAAGATTTTTGGTGGATTTGTTGTCATGGAAACCACTTCTCCTCTCTGATATTCCCTCACAGGCTTTCCAGACCTTTTTCTCGCCTTTAAATTACCATTCTGCCCTACATTCTGAACACCCTGGCTTTTAATCCCACCTTGTGAGCTCCATCTGGAAACAAACTGTGCACAAGCACAGCAAAAACAAGGGCCAGGAGAGAAACATTCCCTGCTGGAAGAGTGGGAACCAAGGATGGTCCCAAAATGGCTGTGGAGCAAAGGGATGCTGCAGCCCCCTGCCCTGGGGGGCTCTCAGAACCTCTGTGAGACTGAATTTCTGCTTAAATTCTCTCTCTGGAGCTGCTTTGTTGCCCAGAGAAAGGCTCATTTTGTGATTAAGGCAGCAAGGCATGAAATGAGGCTCTGGACCAGTTAGAATTACTCACATAAATGAAGTTTGCAGGGTTTAATCTTGGGAGTTGCTCTCCCTTTTTCCACTTGGCACAAACTGCCAGCCCAGGCACTTGGATTTTCTCCTGCCATGGCTGCACAGACATGAGGGTGATCCCTGCATGTCCTGTCAGATGTTGTAAGAGCCTAGGATGCTGCAGGAGGCACCAGGAACAGGTATTTATTTGTAAAAATATCAAATATCAGGGGGTTCAGGTATTTATTTGTATAAATATCAAATATCAGGGGGTTCAGGTATTTATTTGTAAAAATATCAAATATCAGGGGGTTCAGCCTGTCATTCCTTCTGCATTCACAACCCACTGTCAAACTGCACATTCCATTAGGAAAAAAAAACAAACCTCTTCTGTTTTTAAAATGAATTTTTATGCTAATTTAGAAGTTGGAGGAAGTTTTCCTAGAAAGCCCAAGAAGTTTTGTGGCACGTGGCTGCTATTTAAAGTGRGTACAATCTGTGCTTTTAACGTGGATAAATATAACAACTCAGCAAGAAACCGCCACCTAAGCAAGGTGAATTAAGAGGGAATGGAGAAACAGGACCCCAAAAATGTACATTTTTTTGTACAGTCCCAAGCTTCTTATGGAGAGTTCAGGGGCTGGCAGGAAGCCTCAGTGTGACAGGAGTTGGGGAGGAAATTTGATTTTTAGTTTCCTTTTGCTCTGCCCTCCTCTCTCTGTCAAAGACAGTTGCTTTCACTCAGCATAATTTGCTATTGGTTGCCATTCATATTTTACCAATATTTCAGTAAAAAGAATTTAAAATCTCCCAAAATGGTGTTCTATAAAGGTGCTGCATGAAGCACTGTGAGTGTGAAGAGGTCCTGTCTGCTCACTGAGTCTGCAAGGAATTTCTGATTTCTTACCTGCCCCACTCAGCGAAGTCTGGATTAACTCTAACTGGTTGTKTTTTTWTWATTATTATTATTATTTCTGGGCAGGTCATTTTTTTTGGAGTGGTTTTGGGGTTTTTTTTGAGCACCCTTTACAAACCTAACTAAAACTTCYAACAGAAACATTTTGAAAAGAACAAAGTCCAAATGAAATTCTACAGCATTGACAGAATTTAGTTCCTCTGGCCCCTGGAAGAAAAAAAAAATCTACTTTGCCCAGTTTGATGCCAAGTTTACAATCTCAACTTTAGACTGAGAAGTCTTGCCTGTCAATAGCTCAGGAGTTAAAATCAGGAGTCTGACAGGYCTGCTCATCCTCTGAATTAATACTTTGGGAGAAAGAAACAAGATGCATTCTTGTTGCAAACTACAGACATTTCTATGCATAAAAATATGAGTTTTAAACATTTAAAGTCAAGAATTTGTTTTTTATCTCCTTTAAATTTAAATTAATGACGCCTTAGGTTGAAATTCTGCCTTTCTGTTGGAAGCATTACACTTTCCATGCCCACCTGTTGGGGATTTGGTTATTCTTGTTCAGTGCTYCTAAATTCATTTATTGGGTCAGGTCAGGGGCTGAAAGAAGAGGGGTTTGGTTCTTTTTCACTCTGCAGTGAATATGAAGAGCGGAGGAATCACCACACTTGCACTTYTGCCTACATTTGTCTATTAACTGACCTGTCAAAGTATGGATCATCCTGAAAAGAAAAGAAATTTGGAAAAAAAAAATCTCCTAGCAAGGAGGGAAAAAAAAAAGAAAAGATGGCAGCGAATGCAAAAAAGATAATTCTCCAAATAGAAGACAAAGTCTGTTCCAGTTATTTTTGTAAGGGGTTGATTGCAATTTGCATCCTGCTCAACCAGCATCTGCCATCAGCAGTGCTCAGTAGTCTTTTCTCTTTTATTTTTTTTCTATTTTGCCTGTGAATGTGGCTTGATGACATTTCCTTCCCAAATCCTTGCACAGAGATCACTCCCCCTTCTCCTCAGACCTGAGCATATCTTGCCACAGGCTACAGGTGATTTGCAGCTTTTATTCCATCCCATTTTATCCCRTTTCTGGCCCAGGTACAGGTGATTTGCAGCTTTTATTCCATCCCATTTTATCCCGTTTCTGGCCCAGGGGAGTCCCGTGGAGCCCTCAGGGTGTGCTGGTTGAATTTTATTGGGAAATTGGATTCCCCAGGGAATACATCTGGGATTTGGGAGCGGTGGGATGCAGAGCAGTGTCTTGCACTTTCCTCTGGACTGAAAGAAAGACAACAAATGGGGAGTGAGAGGGGAAAAGCAATCCCTGCGAATTCCTCCCTTTCCTTTTCCAGAGGTGCACCTGGAGCAGGCAGAGAACAAAGCTCTGCTGGAGGGAGCACAAGCTGCCAAAAACGCCTCCAAACCCCCCTTGCTGATCCATGGGGGCTGCAGGAGTCCCCCCAYGGCTCACAGGAGCCCAGGGAGACTGAATTTTGCATTTTCCATTCCCTGGAGCCAGGCAGCATCCATCCCCCAGTGCCTCTGAGCAGGGCAAACAAGGACAGAAAAGCAGCAGCATTGATGTTCCTGTGCAGCTTGGGTTTTTAACTCTTCTTGCTTCACACAGAATAATTAGATCCAGATGTTGGTTTTGTTTATCCCTTTTGCCTTTGAGTCTCTCTCAGTGCATTTTGATGACTGACAGGGGGAAATTCATCTTTCAGCAGCCATTATTAACCAGGGGGAACCTGCAATTCATTTCCCTCACAGCTTGGCGGTTCAGCCTGCATCTCCTCTTGCTCAAAGGCCACAGAATTCTAGTTAAAAAGCATTGAGAACCTCCCCCAGGTTTATCCTGAGGATGATATCCCTGGGAATGCCCAGTGAAAATTGCTGGGAGAGAGGAAACCCACCCAGGCTGTGTGAGGCAGCAGGAGCTGGGTCAGTGAGAGAGGAGCAGCTTCCCACTTCCATCACTGCTAAATTACAGAAAAGGGGATGGATTTGGGGAAATGCTGCTCCCAAGTGAGTTAGTGATCACCAGTCACCAGGGAAAGGYAGTGAGCACAGCCCTGATAACCAGGACATGGCACAGAACTAACCCCAACCTTTGCCAGCCAGCTGATACCCTCACTGCTTGTGTTTATTCTAGCTGAAAATGTGAAAAAACCTCGCATCCTCCCCATTTAAATGCACTCTGCTGGTGGGCAAGAGCTGCTTTATTCAGAGCAGAGAGCAGGAGATAAAAAAGGAGGGGGCAATAATCAGTATTAGAAAAAATGAGTGGTGCTGTGACAGCAGGGATTTTGCTAACACAAGCAGCATAATATGTCAAAAAATAAAAAAAAAAGAGAGCAGAATTCTGCCTGCAGTTCAGCTAACTGCAAGCATGTGCAGCTGTAAATTTGATTTAACTGTGGCAAGTAAACTGCTCAGCTTCAGGTAGCYGGGGTTGGGAATGCTAAACAGCACAGCAAAGATGTTATGGGCAGGAGGAACCAAAAGAACAGCAAAAGGAACCTAAAAAGGAACCAAAGGAACAGCACAAATTGCAGCTCCGTGGGAAAGGAAGGGCTTTGAGGTGTGAATTTTCTGTTAGCACTGGTGGGACTCCTGCACCTTGTTCTGTACACACTGAACCAGTACAGCTGGAGGAAGGAGTAGTGTTTGTAACTGGGTTTTCCCCATAAAATTCAAAAAGAAAATAAAATGAAGAAGAAGAGAAGTAGAAAAAGGCAAAAAGGMTGTGTTCACACTTCCCTCATGACACAGAAACAATATTTATCCAAYGGCCCAGAAGACAAAGGCTCAGGATTTCAAACATAAGCACAGAAAATCCACTGTCCCAAAGAGGCAGACCGGAGCAGAAACAGCCCCCAAATCACCTCSAGAAGCTGCTCCAAGAGGCGTTCTGGAAGAATTTATTTTCAACTGCATTTCAGTTCAATTATGCACCCAAAGTATCTCCCACTTGTCAACTCTTGTTTCAACTCAGCTGCCAAGGGGATTGGTGAAGAAATAATTGCAGCAGGGCCCTGAGCAATGCTTGGATCTGCCAGCACAGACACGGAGAGCAGAGCAATAACCACTGGGTAGTGCAGTGRGCAGCTCTGCCACAGCTTTGGCCACAGGGATGCCCCAGGTGTCTCACAGGTTTCTGATTCCAGTACATTCCATGGGGGCTTGATCTATTTGTGTTTCCTTTGTAATTCCATTTGTGATTCCCATTTCCACCCGCCCCAGCACATCTGATGGTTCCAGYGGTGCCTTAGGATTTTAGCTTYTATGTTTTTCAATTCCTGTGCTGYATTAGTGCAAAAATTTARTACTCCTTATAGAGTATTAGTTACTGTGTTCAGGTTTTATTCAGACACAATAATATTGTATTTGCAGGGATCCYCATGGCAGGCAGGAATGATGAATCTGACTCCATGTTCTYAGAAGGCTAATTTATTWTTTTATAATATTATATTATATTAAAGAATMCTATRYTATACTAAAGATTACAGAAAGGATACTTACAGAATGCTAAAAGMTAATAATGAAAACTTGTGACTCTATTTCTAGAGTCCTGACACAGYTTGGCCCTGATTGGCTAAAGAATTAAAACAACTCACAGCAGAATCCAATGAAACAATCACCTGTGGRTWAACAATCTCCAAACACATTCCACAYGAGCACAACACAGGAGAAGCAAATGAGATGAGAATTGTTTTCCTTTTTCTCTGAGGCTTCTCAGCTTCCCAGGAGAAAAATCCTGGGCCAAGGGATTTTTCCAGAGAAKGTGAATGCCACACAACAATTCYTCTCTGGGCCTGGAACTCAAGACACCTCACTGCCTCAGGCCCCAAAAAGTATAAATAAAAGTGAGTTGGGGGAGCAAAGTGGGGGTAAATGACAGCATTACCTGACAAGCTGGAATTGGAAGCATTAACCCTGATACACGTGGCGTTATGTATTTTTTTTTTAAGTATTATTGTTGCTCTCTTAACAGAATCCAATGGAAACAATCACCTGTGGGTAAACAATCTCCAAACACATTCCACATGTGAGCACAACACAGGAGAAGCAAATGAGATAAGAATTGTTTTCCTTTTCTCAGAGGCTTCTCAGCTTCCCAGGAGAAAAATCCTGGGCGAAGGGATTTTTTCAGAAAATGTGAATGCCACACAACAGTTCCTCTCTGGGCCTGGAACGCAAGGACACCTCATTGCCTCAGGCTCCAAAAGTGTAAATAAAAGTGAGTTGGGGGAGCAAAGTGGGGTAAATGACAGCATTACCTGCAGCTGGTATTGGAGCATTAACCCCTGATATGTGTGGCGTTATGTGTTTTTTTTAAGTATTATTGTTGGCTCTCTTACAGAATCCAATGGAACAATCACTGTGGGTAAACAACTCCAAACACATTCCACATGTGAGCACAACACAGGAGAAGCAAATGAGATAAGAATTGTTTTCCTTTTCTCAGAGGCTTCTCAGCTTCCCAGGAGAAAAATCCTGGGCGAAGGGATTTTTCAGAAAATGTGAATGCCAACACAACAGTTCCTCTCTGGGCCTGGAACGCAAGGACACTCATTGCTCAGCTCCAAAAAGTGTAAATAAAAGTGAGTTGGGGGAGCAAAGTGGGGGTAAATGACAGCATTACCTGCAGCTGGTATTGGAGCATTAACCCCTGATATGTGTGGCGTTATGTGTTTTTTTTAAGTATTATTGTTGCTCTCTTACAGAATCCAATGGAACAATCACCTGTGGGTAAACAACTCCAAACACATTCCACATGTGAGCACAACACAGGAGAAGCAAATGAGATAAGAATTGTTTTCCTTTCTCAGAGGCTTCTCAGCTTCCAGGAGAAAAATCCTGGGCGAAGGGATTTTTCAGAAAATGTGAATGCCAACAACAGTTCCTCTCTGGGCCTGGAACCAAGGACACCTCATTGCCTCAGGCTCCAAAAAGTGTAAATAAAAGTGAGTTGGGGGAGCAAAGTGGGGTAAATGAAGCATTACCTGCAGCTGGTATTGGAGCATTAACCCCTGATATGTGTGGCGTTATTGTTTTTTTAAGTATTATTGTTGGCTCTCTTACAGAATCCAATGGAACAATCACCTGTGGGTAAACAACTCCAAACACATTCCACATGTGAGCACAACACAGGAGAAGCAAATGAGATAAGAATTGTTTTCCCTTTTCTCAGAGGCTTCTCAGCTTCCCAGGAGAAAATCCTGGCAAAGGGATTTTCAAGAGAATGTGAATGCCACACAACAGTTCTTTCTGGGCCTGGAACTCAAGGACAACCTCACTGCCTCAGGATCCAAAAGTATAAATAAAAGTGAGTTGGGGGAGCAAACTGGGGGTAAATGACTTCATCTACATGCAGCTGGAATTGGGAGCATTAACCCCTGATATGTGTGGCGTAATTTTTTAAGTATTATTGCTGGTTCTGTTACAGAAGACAGTTATTCTCTGTTAGTCAGAAAAGCGGTTTGATCCTCTGTACCCCCATTTCAGCCCCTCAGGCTGGTTTCTCCCTGTTTACCCCCTGCTTTTCCCGCCAGCTGCCCGTCCCTCAGAGTGCCTGATGCCCTGCTCCTCCCTCATGTCCTTAATGCCCACATCAGTCCCAGCAGCATTACACACTGCCCTGCCTGTCAGCATAACCACCCCCCTTTCTTTCCAGAAAGTTCTGTGTCAATCATCCCCAAATCAGTAGATKATTTGACTCCGAGGCTTGTTCYCTCCTCTGTGTAATTCCCATTGGTTCTACCACATGTTGTACCCCTCCCCTTGCTTTTGGKCATTGGTTCMCTTGTGTTTCCACCCCTCACACCCACTCCCTTTGTAAGAGTTACCCAGATCCCTTTTTTTTGGCACTCCTTGCTGATCCTCTAGAGTCTTTGCTGGTTGGAGTGACTCTGAGATGTGTACGAGMTTCTTTTTCCAGCCCGGCYGTCAAAGAAGAAGTCRGGATTCCTTTGTTCTCATTTTCAAGGATGTTTATTATTTCTTATCTATAATWTTCTTTCTSCCACCTGCTGGAGGTCTGTCTGGCAGGTCGGGTTGAGGCACWCTGGTGTTATCTTTTTATACTAAAAACTACRTGTGCACTATTTACAATTACTTCCCAATACCTGTCACCTGTGTTAGACAGTGAGTTTCTACCTTAAACCATTCTAAAAGTRCCARCATCACCCAGAARATGGAGGCTAGGAAGAAGAAGRAAAAAGGACAAGGCACACCCAAATTCTTCTATCTTGGGAYCYTGAGCYCCYATTCTAAAAACTTTRAAAATCTRTTTTTCACCCAGTGACAAACTAACTATTATTCTACTTTAACTTTCTTGACTTGTAATTCTTCATATAAAGGTTGGCAATTGTTTTTTTCCAAGGGCTAAATCAAAGTCACAGGGGTCTTGGGCTCTGTGCCAAGGTCTCTGAGCCCCCTGGGCAGGGGCTTGAGCCCTCCAGGGCAGCCAGAGGAATTTCCTGGGTTCTGACATGGTCCCACTGAGGAATAAAGAGTCCTTGGTATCTACGCAGGTGTTCTCTGTCTCATTCCTTCATCTTGGATCCTTGGATTTGTCACCCACACTGAAGCCTTCACCACTACCCAGGCAGTCCCCATGAGAGCCTGGAGTGGCAGCTCTTATGTCCCCCTCGGGTCATTTAAGGAGCCCCTGGCTGGCCCCTCTCCACTCCTGTGASCTCAGTGCGAGCTGCAGATATAAAAATGGCCAAACTGATAATGGTGTGACAAACTCGTGCCCATGGCCCGCCTTGGCTGCAGCCTCTGGAGGCTGTGGCTGCCCAAGCTGGGCCTGCTGAAGGCTTTCATAAATCCCCACTTTATTCTCTGAACCTTGCCTGGCCTCTGCTCTGGGGGCTCCTCCAAAGCATCATTTCCTGTCCCATCTGGGGTGCCAAAACACCGAGGCATCCCCTCAGCCTGTGAGACAGAGTGGAGATTTTCCAGAGTAGAAATCCATTTTGATWTAGGTGAAATGTACATCTTTGAGTTAAGTCTGTAGTTTGAAAACATAGCTCATAAAAAGCCTAGGCTCAGAGAAACTGCTTCAGTGAAGGACAGAGGTAAGGGGGCAGAGACAGAAACTGCTGTGAGAGCTGGTCAACCTGATCTGGGATTTCTTTCTGATAAARAAGAATTAGTGGCAAGTGTCAYRTGAAATCAGTGGAATGAATATGTATGAACCTAYTGTGAAATGGCATGCATATGTATTTGAGAGGGGGATAAAAGGGGATCTGGAGTTCCCAGAGGTRCACWTGTCATTTTAGGGGAACAATCCCCACATGCTCCAGGGCTGTARCAAACATACCAGYTTTACAACTTTCCCARAGTTSTGGAGTTTGTTTGCTTCTGCAGATCACCTGTCTGTGGTCACTTTGTGCCCATGGATGGCCCCAGGAGCAGGGGCTGAACCTCTTGGCATTTCCTCAGAATCCCAATTGCCGAGGGAATGACGCTGAAATCCGTGCCCACTTTGCAGAGGTGGAAGGAGCTTGTGCTCCTCCACCTTCCTGGGGAGCCTCTCCCTGCACCAGGCTCAGCTGCTGGGGCACAGGGTGAATGTGCCAGCCAGTGCCAGTCCCCATTAGATGTGACTTTAACTAGTGTTAGCAGCTTAATATGCTGCTGGTTAATGAGCCATTCAGGGAGATCTAGCTTTCTGCTTTGTTGGCTTGATGAATTAATCACCCTTCCTTAAAGCTCCTCGTTTGCTCAGGAGGCTGCTGGCTCCCAGGAGAGSCTCTGGGCACGGGGAGCCACTGGGGCTTCAAACTGCAGCCCAGCCATAGGTGGGGGCATGTGGATGCTGATCCACACCAGCTCATCAAACACCAGAAAACAAATCTGCTCGCTGAACCAGCTCTCTTTAGAGAAAACTTTGGGAATCGCTCTTTAATCCTGTGTAAACAGATTCAAATTTGATATAGGACTCTTCCAGGTGTCTCTTTTCCTTTATTTTCTCCTTCATCTGTCCTTTATTATCTCCATCTGTGGTTTTTTTCCCCCAATCTTTCTTTCTTTTTTGTTTTTTTTTCCCCAGTGGAAACAAACAATTCAAATACTCAAGTACTTCAAATATTTGTTTGTTCAGAGAAATCAAATGCTGGAAAAGTGTTGGGTATGGCAGAGCCCAGAAATCCCACCCAGGTTAATGTGAACCTTGCACAGTGAACGGAGGGAAAGCCAAATTGACATCTCATCTCCCTCATAGGGAGTCAGGCTTTTGGAGAAGGTTCCAATGAGCAAACTGAGATCCTGAACAAACCCATGGAAACACAGAGCTACAAAGAGCAGGATTYTGGATTAATTAGCCAAACCACTCAAGCTTTTCTCTCAAAGGAAGCCACAACAATCCAATCCCTGGTTCCTGGGGAAGGGAATGATCTCCAGGAGGATCTGGAGCATGCCATATATCTCAGGCACCATTTACCTGAGCAGACAGAGCTGCAGTGCAGGGCCTTGGAACTGCTCACACCAGGGCTGGTGAAGAAATCTCTCATTCCAGTCTCAGCACACATTAAATCAGGGGGCTGTTTCATTTATATAGAAAATAAACTGACAGAATGTGACTGGAATGCAGTTTTGGTAAGTTTTGTTTAAATCATCAAGAGCTTTTAATATTTTTTTCCCCATGGCTGAGAGACAAATTCATTTATCAGGCAGAATTTTCCAGTCAGAAAACATGTGCATCTATACATGCAGATGCACACAGGCCTGCCCGCATTTACATGGATTTATCCATAGACATTCATGCAAAACACTTGCCAGAAGCATCAAAAATGGATTTGAGAATGCAAAATCCCCAGCATGCGCTACAATTCCTGAGTGTCTGCGAGCTCCTCTGCCTTCCAGAGGGGAATAAAGACACTCAGCAGCTGCAATGGGGGATGCAGCCCACTGCCACCGCTGCACAGAGCTCTGAGAAATGCTCACATCTCACAGTKTCTGCTCAGAGTGGTGAGAAAATCAATTGCAGCCCTTTTGGGCTGGAGGCAAAGGGATAAGATGAGATGTGACTGACAGAGAGACAGCCTCCAGTAATGCTCAGCCAAGTGGAAAGGCAGAAGAACACAGGAATAGTAAAACCTCTCCATTTTTTGTTTTAATTGGGAGGGGATTTAACAGGCAGTTTTGGTGCTGCAGGCAGCCCCTGGAAATGTTAACTCTGCTCTGTTCTGAAGCTGAACATGCCGAGCACACACACACACACAGGGCTCTTTGCCTCCAACACTGTGCCACGGGAAAATGAGACTGTGATTTCCTGTGACATTAGGATGAAATGAGGTTGTCAAATCAAGTCAAAGTGAAGYGCTGGGGAAATATTCCTCTGCTCTCTGGTGCTGAGGTGGGTTTTTAAATCAGTGTCCTGTGCCTTTGCTTCTTGCTCCATTTTGCCCTGATGTTTGTGTTCTTTAATACAAATAAAAACAAAGAACTAATAAAGCATGAGTATGGTGTCTGATTGTCTGATTAACTTCATATTTTTCTTTTTGTCTTTTCCTAATTATGTTTTTTGGGACCGAACATCCCTCTGGCTGTCCAGGACAGCCAGGACCCCTGCCAGGGGGCTCAGAGACCCTGGCACAGAGCCCAGAACACCTGTGGGTTTGGTTCTGACCCATGGAGCAAATTACCAACCTTATATGAAGATCAGCAAGCCACAACAGTTTAGGTAGAATAATAGTGAAGTTATCATGGGGTGGAAAAGTCGATTTTTAGGGTTTCTGGAATGGGGGTTCAGGAGGCAAGATGGAGGGATCTGGGCATGTCCAGCCTTTCTCCTTCTTCTTCTTGGCCTCCATCTTCTGCTGTGATGTTGGCACTTTTGGATTGGTTTAGAGTAGAAGCTCACTGTCTAACATAGGTGACAGGTATTGGAAAGCAATTGCAAACATTGTACATGTAGTTTTTAGTATAAAGACATAACCCTGCCCTGGGGGCAGGCAGAGTGCCTGGAACTGTCCTGCTGGATGGACCTCGGCAGGGCAGGAGAAAATGTTTTATAGATAAGAAACAATAAACAACCTTGAGACTGAGAAATGAAGAGCTCTGACTCCTTCTTCAAGTGCTGGGCTGGGAAAAGAGACTTTGAACATTCTCGGGGTCACAGCGACCACCAAAAGATCCTGAGAGGACAGGGAGGTGGGAAAGGCAAGGCTTTTCTCCTCAATCTGGAAAGGAATCCAAGATATTGRATTCCAAATATTGAGCCCCAAGATACCGGCATTATCATCTCAAATGTTCAGCTKGGCTTCCTTCCCCACAGCTCCAGTCCCCCCTCCCATGGAACACCTTGAGACCAGCATCCTCTGAGGGCTTACTGTAAGAGATGGCAGGGCTTAATGAACACTGAAATGTCTGCCTGRAATAACCCCATAATTRTAAACTACTGCTACTGCAAGGGTCAAACTGAGGCATTTGGAAATTGTGTGGCATGGAATGGGCAATCCCATTGTTGGTAGCTTTTTTCCTTCTCCGGTCCTTCCAGCAGTTTGAAGAGACTGAGGGGAAGGAGCAAGAGACAGAGACCTAAKGAGTGGTGGAAAATGTCACGCTGAAGGAGAAAACAAATACTGACCTACCCTCCAAGGCAGCAAACGTGTCTTTTGGGGGKGTTGTATCACAGTAATCCCACACACCCTGAGCAAAGGAGGGTCAATATGTTTATTTATTTATTTATGTATATTTGGAGTGGTCATTTAATTATTTATTTTATTGTTTATTAATTTTATTATTTATTTATTTTATTTATTAGTTACTTGTTTTTTCATTTGTATATTTATTTATATTCGGGGTATTTGGTTAATTATTTATTTATTTTATTGATTATTTATTTTATTTATTTGTTTATTATTTGTTTATTTAATTTATTTAATTATATTTGTGGTGGTTATTTAATAGTTTATTTATTTTATTGTTTATTTGATTTATTTGTTTATTAGTTGTTTATTTCATTTGTTTTTATTTATTTATTTATTTATTTATTTATTTATTTATTTATTTTATTTGGGAGGTTGATCACATGTGTTTATGGTGATTTCACAGAGGAAAGGCAGCTTCTCCTTCCTGTCCCATGGCAGGGAAATCGTCTCCTCATAGCACCTGGCTTTGTTGAGGGTTGTGGTCCCTGAGGAATCTCCATTCCCATGGAGATGGGAGAGCCTCAACAGCACAGGGAAGAATTAGGGAAGCTGGAACAYGACAAATGCAAGATGGGGAGAGCTGGAAGCAGAGCCAGAACAGCTCAGGAGCAGGAGGGAGAGCTTGGAATGCAAATCCTGCTCAGTGTTCCAGTGGAGTTAGCAAGGAATTGCTTCCTGAGAGAGGATTTCTATGCACACCTTCATGGGTGGAGATGAATTCTGTGCTCTGAGCATCCCATGGTGAGGCCATCMCACCAGCCATGCCCTCCAAACCAGAATGTCTGGCTGGCATCAGCCACTCAGGAGGTTTCCTGTCCTGCCTGTCCCCAGCGAGGCAGGACTGACTGCAGAGCTCCTTTGTCCCCACAGGGCTCTCTCTGGTGGCTCTTGCTTTGCCACAGACTGGTCCTGCTCTGCTTCTGGAGGGACACTTGGCCCTGGACAGTCCTGGAAGGATGGGAGCAGCTGGAAATGCCAGGGCAAGCTCTTGGTTGGTAGGCTGAAACACCAGGGCATTGAGAGGAAATCCAGCAAACATCTCCTGGCTCAAAGCAAAGACAGGAGAAGTAGAAATGTGGAAGCAAAGGCATTCATTTAGATGTAGTAAGATGCCTTTAGAAACATAAAAGTGGGTTTTTTTCCCCAATAATTAYTARTGYCAGGCTSTGAGTGAGTCTCTGACCATCYCWGARTTGTCCCTGCCTGTTTCTGTGCTGGGCTGGGATGTCCTGGTRTGTTGTGACCTTACCTAGGGGSACTGCACAGGTGGAGCCATGCAAACCTAAATCCTTTCCAAAGGTTTATGCCTTTACAAACCTAAAAGTGGCTTTTTTTCCTCCAATATTATTAATGTCAGGCTCTGAGTGAGTCTCTGACCATCCCAGAGTTGTCCCTGCCTGTTTCTGTGCTGGGCTRGGATGTCCTGGTGTGTTGTGACCTTWYCTAGGGGCACTGCACAGGTGGAGCCATGCAAACCTGAGTCCTTTCCAGAGGTTTGTCCTTCCAGCAGGGAGGAGAGAGCCATTGTTGGGGTGCAGATTAATGAGATGTTAATGGAGCAGTGGGTGAGTTCCAGTGTCAGAGCAGCGGGGGCTGAGCTGAGCAGCTCACTCACAGAAGAGCTCTGAAAACGTGGAGTGCTCTGAGCTGCAGCTGAAGTTGGAGTACAAATTTTTGCTCAGTGATGAGAGCATCATTAAATAACCMCATTTTCTGATCCAGGCTGCCTGGGAAGAAGGGAGTGCTGCTCTCTGCTCTGCACTGCCAGGGTTTCACAGGCACAAAGACAAAGGGTGGGGTGAACAAAGTGCAAGTGTGGCTTTGAAAGACAGAGTGGGGCAGCAGAATATATCAGAATATCCCCCTGCCTTTTTAAAGCAGCTAGCACTCCATTAAATGTGGAAAGAACTGAAAAGCACAGCATTTGAGAGAGTCAGAGAGTTAAAAAAAATGGGAAAAATTACAGGACTTGACTGACAAGCTCAGTTCTTACAACTGCTGCACTGCTTGGACATCAAACTGCACAAGTTCCATCAGTCCAGGAGAAAATTGGGTAACTCTGTGGGCACTGTCACCTTGGCAGTCCCCACAGAGCTGAAATGAGGAGCACTCTGGGTACAGAAAGCTGGGGAAAGTTTTATCCCTCAGATCTCTTGTGGGGGAGACTTTGGTGATGGGGACGAGCTGCTCCTCACATCTGGGCCCTGATGGCACCCTGGGACTGCTGCTCCTTTATCTCCTTCAGCCTGTGCAGCACTGATATTCTCAGAGATTTATAGTGCTCAAAACAACCTGGGCAGGCTCTGCCTTGGTTTCCTTTTCAGAGGTAGAGAGGTGTTCATGAGTTAAGTGACCTTCCCACCCCAAAACCAGCCCAGAAAAAAAAAAAAAAACAAAAAAACCCCAAAACCTCCCTAAAGCTTTTTAAAGTTTTTAAAAGGCAAATATTCTGTATATATGTTAGGAGAAGTTTATAGATTTATAGTTGTGTTTTACCCCCCTTGTGTTGTTATTATGGGATGGCCTGGGTTTGGGACATTTGGGAGGGTGGGATTGTCACTAAGGCAGCACCTGACCTCCCATCAGGATTTAAGGCAGTGATCCCAGCACTGGGCAGGGAAGGAGGAGTTGATGGACAGAACTTCGGGAGGGCTGAAGGGTTAAAAGATGTGAGAGGAATGAGGGATTTGTCTTTCCAAACAAGCTGTGGGTCTGCTGGTAGACAAAACCAGCACTGGGAGATAAAAGAAATAATGGGAAGGATTGCACTGATTGATGAATGGAAAAAGATATTTGCTTTTACAAATAAACTTTAGGTTTGCTGATAAATGAAATTCGATATTGAAAGATGAAATAAAAAATGGGGGAAACCCCTCAATTCCATAAGAATTAACAATTAAAAGGGAGAGTTGTACATTAGAGGGAAATCTCTGGTATCAGGTGTTCTGGGAAGTCTGAACCTCTCAAGTACCTCAGAAATGGGGAAAGAGAGAAGGGAAATGGGAAATTGGGATAAAAAGGAGGCTGTGTCCTCCAAAAATGTGAGAGACCCCAGAGGATGCCACATGGCCTCTCTGTTATTGGAATAAAGCCAGAAAGGACTCCTCTGTCTCCTTTTGGACATAAACCTCTGGTGTTTGTGGGTTAATTTTCCTGACAGGTGAAACCTCCATTGTGTGGGGGAGCACATGGTGGGGAAAATCCTCTACTCTGGTGCTGTAATATTTTCCCTATTCAGGCTCCTGATGTGTTTTTGATAAGGTTTTAATAAACCATTTAAATTTTTGGAAGTGAGGATCATTTCTCACACTCCCACCAGCCCCTGCCTTGCTGCCTCCAGGGCCACCAGCCACAGGCAGAGCTGTCCCCTGGCTGCAGTGGTGTTGGAACCCAGGACATCCCTCTGGCTGCCCTGGAGGACTTGAGACCCTGGCTGGGGCTCAGAGACCTTGGCACAGAGTTAAAAACACCTGTGCCTTTGATTTTAGCCCATGGAAACAATTACCAACTTTGGGTGAGGAGTTACAAGGCGCAAGAGTTTGAGTAGAATGATAGTGAATTTATCACAGGGTGAAAATGTAGAATTTTGGGGATTTAGAATGGGGGTTCAAGAGGCAAGATGGAGGAATCTGGGCGTGTCCTGTCCTCCTTCTCCTCCTTCTCCTTCTTCTCCTTCTTCTTCTCCTCCATCTTCTGCTGTGATGGTGGCACTTCTGGATTGGTTTAGAGTAGAGACAGACTGTCTAACATAGGTGATAGGTACTGGAAAGTTATTGTAAATAAAGTACACTTAGTATAAAAAGTTAACACCACCCCAAGGGCAGGGGCTGTGCCACAACCTGACCTGCTGGACAGATCTCAGCAGGTCAGAGAATGAATGGAATGTATAAGGAAAAATAAACAGCCTTGAGAAGCAGAACTGATGAATCTCAACTTCTTCTTCGGTTGTGGGGCTGGGAAAAAAAAAGAGATTTTCTAATACCTCAGGGTCATCTCAGCCACAGAAACCAGAGACAGTGACACTGGGATGGCAGCGTTTGACTGCAGAGCAAAGCTCAGTGACCTCCCTTTGGGGAGAGGTGACACAGGGGACACCTTTCCTGGGGCTGGATCCCTTCCATCCTCCAGGGAAAACACCCCTGGGCTTGTGTCCACATGGGGCACACACAGCTGGAGCCAGGACAAATGTCTGTGAGAGAAAACAAACCCAGAACAAAGCTGGGTGCAAGTGCAGCGGCACCACGCCGAGCTCATCACCCTCTGCAGCTGCTGGGGCTTGCAAGGCATCCAAGGAAACGTTTTACTTTTGGCTTTTCCCTCCTCGAACACTAACCTGCTTCTGAAAGGAGGCCCCCACTTTCTGTCAGTCATCAGGAGAAAACGGRCCCGTGAGCGTTGTGTGCAAAGCAGGCAGCTCATTTCCATGCAGGATCAATGAAATTGCAAATGGGATCCTTGCTGCTGCAGGAAGCTGAGTTTAATGGTGTGTATACATGCAGAAATATCTGTGGGCTTGGCAAGATCTGCACGGGGCTCAGTCTGACCTCTGGAATTGATCAAGAGCCCCTTTGTGAGCAGCAGCCTGGGTCAGACCCATGCCCAGAGCACTGCACACCCCAAATACCCTCAGGTGTCACCCCAAAGGTCCCTCCAGCCCTACAGCCATTTCAYCCAGATGTGCCAAGCTGTACAGGTTTCAGGCATCTTGATTTYAGGTACCTTGAACTGAAGGTTTTCTGAACCCACACTGATCAAAGTCATCTTTGGGTGAAAATCTCTGAACTCTCAGAATTCTGTGARTTCTCACTGCCCATTTGTGGATCCATAAGGAATGCTGCCCAGCCTGCTCGGCTTCCCACAGCACGAATGCCACTGGAGGGTTATGAATTATGACTTCTCACCCCTTGTTTTGTCCCATTTGGTGCTTTCCAGCCTTGTGCCAGTTACTCAGCACCATCCAAAGCCTCTGAAGCCATCCTGGCTGTTCGAGGTGAACATATTTTACTGATCACTGCTCTAAGAACCCTGCAGAGGGAGAAAACTCCCTAAACAAAACAATTCCCTGTAAGAAGGGCTTTGGGAACAACAGGAGGTCCCTCTGTGGAGAACAACAGGGCTGTTTCAGCTTTTCTGTAATTTTRTGTTTCACCATGAGCCGTGGTAGGAATTAACCAGCCCTGAGCAGCAAGAGACAGAGAAAACAGCTCTGTCCAGCAGAGTGGGACAGATTGAGAGTGGGAATGAGCTGCTGCTCAGCTTCAGGCCTGGAAAATGTTCATTCTGCTTCCAAAGAGGCTCTTCAAACGTTGTGCCAAGGTAGAGCCAAGCAGAAAACTCCCCTGATGCCACATGAGAGCAGAGCTCCCGCCAGAGGATGCAGGCACAGCACACAGGAATGCAGAGTGGGGATGCCTTCAGGCAGGTCACAGAAAATCTGGAGGTTTTTCTGATTTAAATAATTTGGTTTTCTTGGTGTTTTTAGTTTTCTTTGAAGTGGATTCTCTGAAAATTCCTTAGGGTGAAATGAACAGAACACTGCAGCACTCCTCCTGAACCTTCCTAAGATATTTTCCTAATCTTCCATAGGGAATGTTTCACCTTTCTACCCCTCTTTCCCCTCTGTTTTTAAGGGAAAATGGATGTAATTAATGCCTACTATTTGTGAAACTATAATTGCAACCCTCAAATCAATTAACAGTAAGGAAAATCATGCCTTACTCTGCAGTTTTGGGTCTGTGGTTATGTTGTGCCTAAAGCTGAGGATGAAGAGCCATTCAGGAGAGAATTGGTGCAAAAACAAGCYCTGATTTTGCTCTGTGTTTGCCCCAAGTTACTTTGAAGAGTTTTTTAGAAAATAGACACCATGCAGTTGCAGAGGTCCTGTTTAGCCCAGGTTTTTAGCTAAAGTGGTAAATAATTTTATAGAGTTCTTACCCTGTGAAATTGAAGAGTTTTTTAGAAAATAGACACCATGCAATTGCAGAGGTCATGTTCAGCCCAGTTTTTTAGCTGGAGTTGTAAATAATTTTATAGAGTTCTTACCCTGCAGTCCAAAAGAGGGAATTGCTGCCCAGGACTGAACTCACACTTGGCTGGGTGTGAGTAAAAAGTAAAACTTGGATTTTACTGCACACAGKTCTGCCCATGGTCAGTGTGGGAGCACTGCTGAAAGAAAAACAGGAACAGGTTCCTGCAGCAACAACTCCTCAGGACTTAAAATAGGAATTTAACTAATTGTGCTCCTCTGGGCTTCACAAATATTAACTCCAGACCTGTAGAGCCATTTACAGGTCCCCAATCCTCCCACAAGATTTGCATGCATGTGCCCACATTCCTGCCTAGATTTATAGCTAGAAATGCTTTAAAAGTCTCTATAAAATAGTTTTTGACTGCTCAGGGATCTATGGCTGTGTACCAGGCTCAGAGGAAGGCAGGACACATTTCAGACATGGTGAACCTTGATTTTTAGGGCTCAGATTGTGGGTTTGACTGAGACATTTCAGATGTGGTGAACCTTGATTTTTAGGGCTCAGATTGTGGGTTTGACTGAGACATTTCAGACATGGGTGAAACTTGATTTTTAGGGCTCAATTGTGGATTTTGACTAGACATTTCAGACATGGTGAACTTGATTTTAGGGCTTAGCATTTGGATTTGAAGCTGAGACATTTCAGACATTGGGTGAACCTTGATTTTAGGGCTCAGATTGTGGATTTGACTGAGAGCATTTCAGACGTGTGAACTCTTGATTTTTAGGGCCTCAGATTTGGGTTTGAACGGAGACATTTCCAGATGTGGTGAACTTTGGTTTTTAGGCTCAGATTGGTGGATTTGAACTGAACATTTTCAGACACGGTGGTGAACGTTTGATTTTTAGGGCTCAGAATTGTGCGGTTTGACTGAGACATTAGATGTGTGACTTTGATTTTTAGGCTCAGATGTGTGGGTGTTGACTGAGACATTTCAGACATGGTGAACTTGGATTTTTAGGGCTCAGATTGGTGAGTTTGACTGAGAGCATTTCAGACGTGGTAGAACTTTGATTTTTAAGGGTCAGATGTGGGTTTGACTGAGACATTTGCCGACATGGTGAACCTTGTTTTTAGGGCTAGATTGGTTAGTTATGGACTGAGACATTTCAGACATGTGAACTTTTGATTTTTAGGCTCAAGATTGTGGGTTTGACTGAGACATTTGGACATGGTGAACTTGATTTTTAGGGCTCAGATTGTGGGTTTGACTGAGACATTTCAGATGTGGTGAACTTTGATTTTTAGGGCTCAGATTGTGGGTTTGAGACATTTCAGACATGGGTGAACTTTGATTTTTAGGGCTCAGATTTTGGATTTGACTGAGACATTTCGGACATGGGTGAACTTTGATTTTTAGGGCTCAGATTGTGGATTTGACTGAGACATTTCAGACGTGGTGAACCTTGATTTTTAGGGCTCAGATTGTGGGTTTGACTGAGACATTTCGGACATGGGTGAACCTTGATTTTTAGAGCTCAGATTGTGGGTTTGACTGAGACATTTCAGATGTGGTGAACTTTGATTTTTAGGGCTCAGATTGTGGGTTTGACTGAGACACCACAGTGGGAAATGAATAAAAGCAAAGTCCCTCCAATCCACTCTGGCAGCTCTGTCTCCATCACATTCCCTGAAAATGCCCCAGGGATTGTAAGCTTGGAACACAACCACTGCACCTGGTGGGTTCTGGTAGCATCCCTTAATTCCTTAAAATTCCATGGAGGAGAGAGCAAAGACTTCACTGCCAGCTGAGCTCTCTATTTGTATTTAACACCCMAAAAAAGATGGAGAGTCTATTTACTACAGAAAAAGGAGAGGGAGTCTATCTGCTCCCATCAAACATATTTATCGATTGACAAATATATAAATTGAAAATCAAGATTTAATTTAGCCTGAGGAGCACCAAGTGCACATTTTCAATGCATGAGAAACGCTGGCATAAATCAAACTTAGAACTGAACCCTGCTATTACTTGAAAATAACTGTCCAATATCTCTTTGATCTACAGGCAAGGAGCAGAAAGAAATAAATGTGCCTCTGAGGAATCAGGACAGCCCTAATTATTTTCTTGTAAAGAGTGTATTCCAGTGCTGTGCAAGCAACACCTTCAACAAAACAAAGAAATGCAATCACTCAGCCCTCATTTATTTATTTATTTTGGACTTACAAGAAGTATTTTGCAAAAAAAATAATGGCAGGCTTTGGTTTCTCAGGTTAGCTGTGTAGTCTCTTGAGTTAAACACTTATTAGTGTGGAAAGCTGTCCAGAAAACATCAGACAATGCCTCTGAATACAAATCATGTCATAAATATGCAAGTGGTGCCTCAATGTGACACTTGGCTTGTCTGAGGAACACTGATAGACTTAAAAAAATTAAATTTAAACTCCATCAAGTGTGAGCACAATTTAATTTAATGCTTTTCCCATTGAAGGCAAAACGGGGAATTTAGGGGGTTTGTAATGTTTCAATTCACAGTTAAAATAGAGTAGCTTGACATGATCAGGGTTGAGGGCAAATATTTGGGGGAAAAATCAAGAT
>NDFG01000012.1:1651220-1663623 GCA_002167245.1 Sporophila hypoxantha
GAAAGAACTTCATTTCCTCATTATCCAAACTAATCAGACAAACTGAGACCCCCATCTGGACTGGTTGCCCCTTACGTGGTGTTTTTTTCTTATTTATTTCTTTTTCTCTCCTTCTTTTTCTCTCCTTTCCTTTCCTTTCCTTTCCTTCCTTTCCTTTCCTTTCCTTTATTTCCTTTCCTTTCTTTCCTTCTTTCCTTTCCTTTCCTTTCCTTTTCCTTTCCTTTTCTTTCCTTTCCTTTTCCTTTCCTTTCCTTCCTTTCCTTTCTTTCCTTTCCTTTCCTTTCCTTTCCTTTCCTTCCTTCCTTTCCTTTCCTTTCCTTTCCTTTCCTTTCCTTTCCCTTTCCTTTCCTTTTCCTTTCTTTCCTTTCTTTTCCTTTCTTTTCCTTTCTTTTCCTTTCTTTTCTTTTCCTCCTTCTTCTGGCTGTAGCAGCATATTAAATCTGCTCTTGCCCTGGGAAAGAACTTCATTTCCTCATTATCCAAACTAATCAGACAAACTGAGACCCCCATCTGGACTGGTTGCCCCTTACGTGGTGTTTTTTTCTTATTTATTCTTCTTTCTCTCCTTCTTTTTCTCTCCTTTCCTTTCCTTTCCTTTCCTTCCTTTCCTTTCCTTTCCTTTATTTCCTTTCCTTTCTTTCCTATTCCTTTCCTTTCCTTTCCTTTCCTTTCCTTTCCTTTTCTTTCCTTTCCTTTTCCTTTCCTTTCCTTTCCTTTCCTTTCTTTCCTTTCCTTTCCTTTCCTTTCCTTTCCCTTCTTTCCTTTCCTTTCCTTTCCTTTCCTTTCCTTTCCTTTCCTTTCCTTTCCTTTTCCTTTCTTTCCTTTCTTTTCCTTTCTTTTCCTTTCTTTTCCTTTCTTTTCTTTTCCTCCTTCTTCTGGCTGTAGGCAGCATATTAAAATCTGCTCTTGCCCTGGGATTATATGGCTTTAAATAGGATATTTTACCTCCAAATGAGTGTCCACAGAAGGCTGAGGAGCCCAAAGAAAAGAACAGGCACACTGAACAAGTTGATTTTCCTTATCTGTGGCTATTATGAAATTAAAATAAAACAAACCTCAACCACCACCAACATCTTGTTCTCTCAGGGAGGTTTTGTAGAGCTGCAGAGAATTGGGTGCTAAATGACCTGGGTTTCTATTTGTTGGTATTTTCTGCAGAGAATTGGGGGTTTAATGACCTGGGTTTCTATTTCCTGGCATTTTCTGCAGAGAATTGGGTGCTAAATGACTTAGGTTTCTATTTGTTGACATTTTGTGGAGAAAATTGGGGGTTAAATTACTTGGGGGGGTTTCTATTCAGGGTTTCTATTTCTTGGCATTTTTGGAATAAAATTGGGTGCTAAATTGGGTTTCTATTCATTGGCATTTTCTGCAGAAAATTGGGGGTTAAATAACTTGAGTTTCTATATGTTGGCTTTTCTGCAGAAATTTAGGGGTCAAATGAATTTGATTTCTATTTCCTGGCATTTTCTGCAGAGAATTGAGTGCTGAATGACTTGGGTTTCTATTTGTTGGCATTTTCTGCAGAGAACTGGGGACTAAATGACCTGGGTTTCCATTTCCTGGCATTTTCTACAGAGATTTGGGGGTTAAATGAATTTGATTTCTATTTTCTGTGGAAAATTGGGGGTTAAATGACTTGGGGGGTTTCTATTTGGGGGTTTCTATTCAGGGTTTCTATTTCCTGGCATTTTCTGGTGAAAATTGGGGACTAAATGATTTGAGTTTCTATTTGTTGGTATTTTCTGCTGAAAATTGGGGACTAAATGACTTAGGTTTCTACTTGTTGGCATTTTCTGCTGAAAATTGGGGTTAAATCACCTGGGTTTCTATTTTCTGTCATTTTCTGCAGAAATTTGGGAGTTAAATGACTTGGGTTTCTACTTGTTGGCACCCCAAATCATGCACCTCAACCCAAAAAATATATCCTAAGGCACAGAATTGAATGAAACACGTTACATTGCAGGTGTGTGTGAATTTCCCTTTCCTTCAGTACACTTTCTGTTGATTTAATCAAGGTGTTCTGCATCCTGATATGACCCTGTAAATACTGCTTTGAGAGGAAACATGCATTTCACCTCGAAATTATATGGGAGTGAAGAGCATTTGAATTTTTTTTTTTTTTGTCTGGGGCCATAAAAACTTTGGAAAGCCATGGAGATACCTGTTAAAAATATGAATTAGCTGATGTAAATGTGAAGTCTCTTCCATCCTCTGGAGAGACCAAGCAATCCTCATTTGTGCAGGTTCCTGCTGAATATAAGAGAAGTCAGCCTTCAGAGCTGGTGGCAATGTAGAAATAATTAACCCAGCCAAAACTATCTATTGGCAGCCCTGAGCCAAAGGAATGAGTKTTGATTCATTTATTTATTTTTAGGAGACACACAAAGTGTAGGACATGAAAAATATCCTGGTTCCAGCCAAGGGCAAACCTTTCCCTTGAGTGGGGCAGCACAGGGAGATGTCCAAGGGGAGRAAAAAAATAAACAGAGAGAAAGCTCCTTTGTGCTGCCCCTCATTTATTTCAGAGCCACTCAGCCCAGGAGGTTCTGCTCCCTTACCTGCAGCAGCCTCTCACCAGGCAGAACCCTGGCTAAATGTGGGTTTTTGGTAGGGAGAAAAACCAAAGCCTGCTCTTTGCAAAGCGCGACACCGGGCTCGAGGGGCTTCTTGAGGGTTTGAGAGCCAAGATGCTCAAGGCAAAAGACACAATCCCTTTTTTTTTGGCCCAAGTCACAGAATAGAGAAAACTTTGTCACTAGGTCCATATTTTCAGAAAATCCCTTGTCCAGGATTTCTTCTCCTGGCGAAGCTGAGAGCCTTCGGGAAAAAGGAAAACAATATGATCTCATTTGACTTCTTCCTTGTTTTGTTGCTCTGGAATGTGGTTTGGGGATTTTTTTATTTCCAAACACGGTGATGTCTTGATTGGTTTTCAATGTGAAATTGTTTTAGACTTAATGACCAATCATCAGTCCAGCTGTGTCAGACTCTAGAGGAATCAGGGGTTTGTTTTCATTGGCTATCTTGTTAAACCTTCTGCCTGTATCCTTCTCTATTCTTTAGTATAGCTTTTAGTATAGCTATAAATATAATATTGAATATAATATAATATAATATAATATAAATAATATATATAATATAAATATAATATATCATTCTATAATATAATATAAATATATATAGGTAATATATATAAATACAATCATATAATAAATTAGGCCTTCTACAAACATGAGGCAGATTCATTTTTCCTCTCAGGATGAGGGGACCCTGAAAATCCCAAAAAAACTTCATCTCAGAGCTGTCGTGCTTTTCCAAGGAATATGTGTACCCTGAATTTTTTATGTACAGTAACTGGGGCAGTATGAAAAAAGGCTAAAATTTCTGGAGTCTTTGGACTGATAAAGTGTTATGGCACCACAAGAAGAAGTAATTCTTTATAGTTAAAGTATACTCTGAGGTAAATACCATCGTTAATTTGTTGTAGGTTAAATTACTGTGCAATGTTTCCACACAAAACTAAAAAAAAAAATCTCTTTTTACTGTTCATTGTTGCAGTTTCATACTCTAACTCCACTGTAATGCACACTGTGGAGTCTTTTTATTGCTTGTCTCAGGACCAGACTTCCAAGTTTTGTTTGTTTTTTCCTTTCTAAAATCATCTCTTTGGAATGGCTCCCCTGCACAGGGCTCTGATCCCTCCKGATGCTTTTTCCATTCACTTTGGGGCAATATCTGGGATTTCCACCAGGGCAGGCATGGCAGAGAGCATTGAATGTGGTGTTCTGCCATAAACAGAGCCCTGCAGAGATTTGTGCCATCCCAAACCTGTCCAGGACATTTTGGGATCACATTTCCCAGTAAACTGGAAGGGAATGACAAGAATGAACACTGGCAACCCAAATCATGCACCACAACCAAAAATATCTCCACCAAAGAGGCACAGAATTGAATCAAACACTCCATGAGGAGTTTTTCTGTGGTCCCTGCCTCAGACAGTGCACTAAGATTAAAAAAAAATAGTTATTTACAATACAATATATGATCTAGTAGTGTTTTACATAGTGCTTTACATTTACACTAAGGGTAAAAAAATAATATTTACAACACAATATATGATCTAGCAGTGTTCTAATTTACATAGAAGACTTCATTGCACTGCCCCAGCAATTTAGTTCTCATCCATAATTCCTGTATAAATGAAACTACATAAAGAAACTACATGGAAATATTGGTGAGGAAGTGAGAGGTCTCAGGGTTTTGGGTTTTCTTTCAAACCATATTGCTGTTTGTTGAAGAAGAAGGAATTTTGGTTCAGATCAATTTAGGTAATTAAAAACAAACAAAAAAAAATAAAGTATTGCAGAAATCACTTTGGAAGCTGAATCTGGGCAAAGAGTCCCAAATTCCTGAGACTTTTTTTTATTTTTATTTTTAGGAGATTGCCATTATAGTGTACATTTTGTGGATGTATACATGCTCAAGGGAGGCCAGAGGCAGCACAGGAAACATGCATTTTTTCACTTTAAAACCTTTMAAATCTGCAAGCAGCAGCTGGGTAATGCCTAGAAAAACCTTTTACTTCCTTAAATCCAAAGCAATAAGAAATAGCCCATAAAAGTGGCCAAAGATGATAGCTTAGTAATTTCTTAGGGTTATTTTTAGGGTGTAAAATTGAGTCATTTTAGAGAAAAATTCCAATAGAGAGTTTCATTTCATTTGCAATCCTGCTGGGTTGTTATCTGAGGAGAAACAATACCTCAGACGTGGAGCTTGGCTCTTCTAATAAAACTAAAAATTTAAGACCTGAGGGCCGGAAGAAAGGTTTTAATTTCATTATTTGATACAAATCCAAGTGTCCTGGCAATTCCTTTGGGTACAGCTCTTCAGGGTGAACCAAGCACCACGAGAGAATGGCCTGGTAAAGGTTTAATCAACAAGGCAGAGCATGAACGAGAGGAATGGAGAGAGGAGTGTGCTGAGTTCTCCTGAAAAGGAGGGGTAGAAGCGGCACAAACTCCACAAAATGATCAAAGCAAAAGGAGCCTTTGCACCCTTTTGTGCAGCCCAAGGTGAAATTCCAGAGCAGAAAGCCCTGGAAGAATGTGGGACACTGTGGGATTTCCCCCCTGTAGCAGGAGGGAATGAATCTGACTCCATGTTCTTAGAAGACTTATATTATATTGTATTGTATTATATATGATATTATATACTGTATTACATATGATATTATATATGACATATATGATATAATATATAAAAATATATAATATATTATATATATCATAATATCATTATATATGATATTATATACTGTATTACATATATTATATATGATATGATGTAAGATATATGATATATGATATATTATATGATGCTCTACTAAAGAACAGAGAAAGGATACAGACAGAAGGCCTCAAAGAATGATGATAAAAACTCGTTACTTCCAGAGTCCAACACAGTTTGGCACTGATTGGTCATTAAGCCAAAACAATTCACATGAAACCAATCAAACAGCCACCTGTTGGTAAACAATGTCCAACCACATTCCAGAGCAGCAAAACACAGGAGAAGCAAATATGATAATTATTGTTTTCCTGTTTCTCTGAGGCTTCTCAGTTTCCCAGGAGAAGAAATCCTGGCAAAGGGATTTTTCAGGAAATATGACAGTGACAGGACAGAGCAGCAGCAGGAAAACTCCAGGGACCACCCCAGAGCAGCTGAACCAGCACAGCCCCTCAAAGCCTCTCAAAGTTTATCATATCTATTAAATTATTATTATTTAATAGTATTTCATTTTTTATTATTTAATTATTAAATATTATTTTTATTTTTTAATATTATTTGCTTTATACGAATAAATACTTTACCTATTAAAGAAACATTTTTCCACTTTTCTCCAAAAAAACTTTTTCCCAAACCAATTAAAAAAAACCCACCTAAATTTATTTTTCTAAACAAAAAAAATCTCCTTTCACCAACACCACACAGATAATTAACCTCCAGGCTAGCAGAGGACCTACTTTTATTTGTTTTTCCCCACAAAAGCTGTTTGGAGCATAATTTAACACAACAAACATCTCAACCTGCTGCATATTAACCCCTGAACAATCMATTTGGTGAATTCTGCCCCTTTTCTGAGGGCTGATGTAGAGCACASAGTGAGAGCCTTCATCTGCAGGGCTTAAAAGCTTTTGGAATGAGGATTAATTAGCACGTTGAGCACACACCTGGAGCTGCAGAAATCACAGAGGAATTTCTCAGTGCTGGTTCCCTCACAGCTTTTCAAACCATCTCCCACCAGTGAATTCACTGAGAGTTCAACCAGGGCCTTCATCTCCACTGACCAAGAATTCCCAGTCCCTCTTTGGTTATTACCTAATAAAGGTGCTGGGAAGGATGGAAGTTGACAAGAGAAAGTCTTCACAGATATTGTGCATGCAGAAAGATTTTTTAAAATAGAGTCTGATGAAGGGAATAGAGATGAAGCAGTTCTTGATATATGATAGAGAAAGAATTGCTGAGCCAGTCTCACTGGATTAACCAAGGAGGCCAAGGTGTGTTTAGTTTAGAAAGGGGTTTTTATTGCTTAGAGAAAGAATAAACCACCCCAAACAAGATGTTATTTACAAGCTATAAGATAAAGGCTAAACCTCTCAACTCAGGCCAGAGAATTGCAAGTAAGAAAAAAGGTCTCCAGGAATTTTCCACGGGCGAAGAAACTGAAAAAACAACTTCCAGCTTAAAACTGTAATGTACTGACTTTTAGTATTGGAGAGCAGTAACATTAATATTAATTATAGCAGTTTGATGACAGGCTATAGATAACAGTTAAGTATAGATTGTGCTGCGTATATATGATGCTCAGCAAGAAAAGTGAATAATGCAATGTAACTCAAAACCCAAAAGAGGTCTCCAGGCCTGCCTGCAGCTGGAGCTGACAGGCTGTGGGCACAGCTTACTTGCCACCCCATACCCTGGGCGTGCTTGTGACACCTTGGGCATACAACAAACTGCATTGGGATACAAAAACTGCATTTTGGATTACAAACCATCAACTCACTGCATTTTGCATACAACAAACTGCATTTTGGTACAACAAACTGCATTTGTATAAACAACTTAAATCTCTAAACGCTCTATTTTTGCAGATACAATAACTGCATTTTGCATATCAACAAACTGTCATTTTGTATTACAATAGAACTGCATTTTGGATACAACCAAAACTGCATTTTGTATACAATAACTGCATTTTTGGTACAATAAACTTGCATTTTGGGTTACAATAAAACTGCATTTTGCGATACCATAAACTTTGCATTTTGGGATACAACAAACTGCATTTGTTGACTACAAACAAAGCTCCGCATTTTGATACAAACAAAACTGGCACTTGGAAGAGCCCCGGAGTCCCCACATCCCTCATTTCAGCTCTTATAAAGGGAGCTGCTGGGTTTCCCTGTTGCCGATTCCTGACTTGTTGGGCCTTCAGGCTGCGGCCCTCCCAGGGGCCTCCTTTGTCTGGGGAGCCTTCTCGAGTGGTTTTGCCTGTGGAATATAGTAAGTATCTCCACTAAGATCTTTTTGCGTCTTCAGGTTCTTGTTTATGGTTATCTTCATGCTAGAGTTTTTGCTCGCTGTTCCACACAGTCAAGCACGCTGGAAAAGCACCACAAAATGGCCAACATCTTCTTGTTAGGTCTTTTAAAGCTATAATCTATCAATTAAGAACTGACACCTATGATTATTTTCCCCTTCTAAACCAATAACTCATCCCACAGAGCTGCAATGCAGACTTTTCTGCCAATTTAACAAAGTGCCCCCAAACCCATGAAGAAGGAGGAAGAAGAAGAAGCAGCTATGAAGAAGAAAACCCAGGATGACACCCTGTGCCCTCCATCTTTGCTTTCACCAACAAACACCTAAAATCCCAAAGTAAATTCTCACCAAGTGATATAACTACACTGTCTCCTTTAATCTATTCACACTTTGTGGTGGTTCTAGTTTATCTTTGAAGTTGGGAAACTTTCTACCATAATGAGCGGTCAAAGTCAGAGCTTTCCCTCTGGCGGTCAGGGGCACCCCAAGAGCAACAGAGAAACATTCCCAGTGCCCTGGGTTTCCACAGGGAACTGACCTCATTTGGTGGCTGCTGCAATTTGCAGACAAAAGGAAAGAAAAATTTCAAAGAAAAGTTTCTGTTGATGATCCCTAAACCAGAGCAATTCACAGCCCAGGAACTGCTCAGCTCCTGCTGGAAGCTGGATGGAAAATTGTCAGGAAGAGCAATTGTATTTGTTTATTCACACCTGGCAACCAGTCACGAGCTCAGAGAACTTTTTCAGACCCAGTATTTTGTCAGGATGGAGAAAAGTCCTCCTGTTTGTAGACTCATGTCCCCATAAACAACAACAAAAAAGATCTCTCAGAGGCAGCCCAGGCTCTAACAAGTGCTCTTAGAAGTTAATTGCATCACTTAACAGGGAAAGTCTCTTTCATTTTACCTCAAAATAATATCTTTGAATTGTATACTGAATAGAAAGACTTTTTGTTTTTTCATGTTTGGATCCCACCAAACTTGGTTCTTAATTCCAAGCTTGGTGAAAGTAGCACCAAAAAAAAAAAGACACCAATGTGAGTCAGATTTTTGGTTTGGAGAAAAGTAAATTTTTCTGTTGATCTCTGGTCTTGACCATAATTTWGATTCTGTGGAATTAGAGCAGAATTGTGTAGGTTGACATAAGGATGGGCTTGGATTCAGGAAACCTTGCCTCTCTTTCTCACATTTAATATTTTAGCCAGCTCAGGCTGTTGTACAATGAAGAGGAGAGGGTGCAGTTGTGTTTTCTGCACCAGAGAGTTTTCTCCCCTATTCCTAAATTCTACTGCAATATATATTGAGCCATAACTGCAATAGAAACCAGAAATACTCCTACTTTTGGAATTTACYTAATTTCCCTCCCACGCCGATGTGAGGAGGAATTACAAAGCTTGATCTGTGACTGAGGGCACATCCAGAGGTGACACAGCTGATGGCAAGTGACACTGCTGAGGACAGGAGCAGTGTGTCAGCCCACACATTTCTGTCCCTCTGCTTCACCTCAGAAAGATTTTATAAAGCAAAACAAACTTTCAACAGCAGAAGCAACATTAAGAAATAGAGTTTAAGAGCTTTGCTTCCTTTACAAAGGTCTTCCAAGCTACCACCTCCTCAAATAAAATGTGCACCACAGATATTGATGTTTAATATTTATTTAGCACATGCATTGTGTTCTTTTTACCGCTCTGGAAAACTTGTGATTGTGGRATGGAAACTCTTCAGATGAGCTCTGAAAGCAGAGAAGTCAAATCAGGGGTATCCACAGAGCACTGAGGAAGAAAAATATTTGAAATCACTCCCAGCACTTATCCACAGAAATTATTCCCATTTAATCTCTGAGCAGGAATAACAACAAAGAAGAGAGAGACTTCATTCCAGTCTGAATATGGACATGGAAAATGATTTTGCTACCAGAGAAAAGGGGTGGTGGAACAGAAAACCCTGTGGGGTTGTTGGTGTGCTGAAATGCACACAAGGCCTACTGTCCTTTCTCTCCAACTTTATTTTGCTGAATTTTTCCTCTGATATTTTGCTGAATTATTYCTCTGATATTTTGCTGTGCTCCCCAAACCCTTTAAAAGCTGGAGCATTTAAAAGCTGGGATATGCCAGATAAGAATAGAATCACGAGCAGCGCTCAGCGAGGGTGGGCAGGAACAGAAAAATCCCATTGTCTAATTATCAAATCTATTCAGCAGCCTGGGGAAGGTGTCAGAACACTCAGGAAAATTCATCCCAACAGCAGTGCTGCAATTAGGGAGGTGCTCCAAGCTCTGGGGAGAGACAACAAAATGGGAATCACAGCTGGGGSTGGGGGAAAGTCCATTTAGGGTGCCCAGTTCTGTCCCCAGATTCTCCTCAGAATCTCTGCTGCTCAGAGTGACCCCARGATGTGTTAGAAAGTCTCTTTTCCCAGCCCAGTGGTTGAAGRAGGAGTCAGAGCTCTTCAGTTCTCRGTCTCAAGGTTRTTTATTGTTTCTTATCTATAAAAKTCTTTCTCTGGCCTGCTGAGGTCCRCTCAGCAAGACAGACAGAGGCACTCTGACCGCCCTCAGGGCGGTGTTATCTTTTTATACTAAAAACTACGTGTACAATATTTACAAATACTTTCCAATACCTGTCACCTATGTTAGACAGTGAGCTTCTACTCTAAACCAATCCAAAAGTGCCAACATCACAGCAGAAGATGGAGGCCAAGAAGAAGAAGGAGAAAGGCTGGACATGCCCAGATCCCTCCATCTTGCCCCCTGAACCCCCATTCCAAAAACCCCAAAAATCAATTTTTCACCCCGTGATAAATTCACTATCATTCTACTTAAACTGTCATGGCTTGTAATTCTTCATACAAAGTTGGTAGTTGTTTCTTCCAAGGGCTAAATCAAAGGCACAGGGGTCTTGGGCTCTGTGCCAGGGTCTCTGAGCCCCCTGGGCAGGGTCTCGAGTCCTCCAGGGCAGCCAGAGGAATTTCCTGGGTTCCCACAGTTTCTCCCAGCAGGGCTTCTCACCTGCCTGGCTGAGCAGGGGCAGAATGACCAAAAAGGATCAGGAGAGGCCTCAGGAAAGGGAATATTTGGGAATTTAGATGGATCCCAGCCTGTTTCAAGGAGAAAGGCAGTGGAGGCAGAGCTTTGGGTGGGTTTTCATGGAAGGAGGGAAGAATTCCATGAAGTTCCTTCTGGCCTCCCACTGGGGCTGAGTTTTTGCCAGCAAAGAGCTGAAAATGATGGAATTGAGCTGCAGCCATCAGGAATCTCCTGGATTCACTCCCAGACATCCCCAGGCCTCGTGGTGCACCCTGAGTTTGGCATTTCTGGGATGGCTCTGGAAGCCCATCTGCAGGAGCCAAGGRATGGAATCTCAGCCTCCATCAAAGACCTGGCACTGTCACATTTCTGAAAATTCCCTTCGCCAGGGTTTCTTCTCCTGGGAAGCTGAGAGRCCTCAGAAAAGAATGAAAACAATRATTATCTGATTTGCTTCTCCTGTGYTTGCTGCTTTGSAATGYGGTCTGGACATTGTTTACCAACTGGTCAATGTTTGATTGGTTCCATGTAGATTGTTTTTAATTAATGACCAATCACAGCCAGCTGTGTTGGACTCTGAGGAGTCAGTCATGAGTTTTTATTATTCATTCTTGTTAAACCCTCTGTCTGTATCCTTTCTTTAGTATAGTTTTAGTATAACATAATGTAATATAATAATATAATATAATCATGATATAATATAATATAATATAATATAATATAATATAATATAATATAATATAATATAATATAATATAATATAATATAATAATCAGCCTTCTGAGAACATGGAGTCAGATTCTCATCTCTCACCTCATCCTGGGGACCTCATAAACTCAACAAAGACCTGCTATTAATTTCCAACATTGCTAATTACAATTTAAAAGATGTGAAAGCAACCTCTTTAAAAATTGCATCCCTCACAAGCCCAGTAGTATTTTTAAAATTATGAACATCAAATTTTTGAGTTGCACATTTTGGGAATTGACAGTGTTGAAATTCAAATAGTGATGCTCTTGATCACCCATCTGACACAACCTATTTTTTTGTGGGTTTGATTTTTTTTTTTTTTTTTGTTCTATGCTTAAATTTTAATTTAAACTAAAGAATAGAAATTACCGAATTAATTTATTTTATTTAGAAATAGAAGTAGAATTATAGATTAGAAATAGAAAATAGAATAGAAATAGAATGTAAATCAACAAATTTATTTAGTCTTTTTTAAATAGAAGTATTGAATTTTGAAAAGAGTTTAATGGTTGTAAATGTATCCATGATACTTAAAAAAAAGATGTTAAAGCTAAATATAAGTCCAAGCCCCTTTTATCTATGATGATCTCTTATGCAATGGGGTCCAGAGTGGCTGCATAGAATGCTTTAAATTATTATTTTTTTTCACTTACATGATATCCAGATACAGAAATCAGGAATACTCCTGGTATTTCTGAGATACAGAACCTGAATTCAGATTCACTCACAAGAAATAAAACGAGGCAGCCAGGAGAGAGCAGATAGTGACTCAAGAGAACATTCCTTGAATATTAACCACAATTTTGAATAAAGTCTTTCCAGTCTTCCAAAATGTTGTTTGCTGTTCCTCAGAGCAAATATTTACAGAAATAATAGAAGGACTTGCTGGGAACAGCACAAAATATTCCCAGCGTGGTGCTGCAGGAGCAGTAGGAACTTCCTGAAAGCATTTTTGTGTGTACCTCCAGCTGAAGACAGAGTGTTTACACTGCAAACAGCCTCATGGAGCATTGCAGAGCAAATCC
>NDFG01000012.1:1727474-1765337 GCA_002167245.1 Sporophila hypoxantha
GCATCAGTCATTGAAGATATTATTCAATTTACTGTGGSAAATAGCTGGTTTGTGGTGGGCAGAGGCCACAGGTTTTTTATGGGAAGCTACTGGAATATTTACTATGAGAASGGTAGAAACCCCTCAAGTATTGAAAGTGAAAACTTACTCAAGTGTTGTCAGTGAAAACTGCATAAAACAGCTGGAATTTAGGCACCAWCACAAATAAAATGATATTAAAGATCTGATGGCACTCTGGTCAAAACATTGGCTCAGACAARTGAAAAACCAAAAGATTTTGGGTCATTAGACAAGTGACCTTTCATTGCTCAAACACCCTTTTACCTGAGCAAAATTTACATATCTTCTGAAAGGAGACTGGCTAAGCATCTTTTGCTATTTCTTTACTATTAATTCACTATTTTTCACGATTTGTTGCCAATTTTCAATGGTCGGGTGTGCTCAGACATGCAGACRTTTAACCAGGTCAGCGCTCAGGCAGTGAGAAGAGCCTGAAGGAACAATTGCCAGCAGAAAAAATTCAAATTACAGGGTGGTAGGGGCTTCAGACAGCAAGCAGAAATCAGCTGAGCATCTCAATTTTACACCATGCACAGTCAGTCAAGGTTTTGGAGGCTTTCACTTAGGAAGTGTTAGAAAAGGACAAGACGTGGCTCCAATCTGCTTCCTCCTCTCAAGAAAGCTGCTGTAATTGGAATTGTTCAACAGGATCCCAACAACACCAAATGCTCTCCCAAAATTAATATTTGTGCTCTACAGGAGCTCCCTGTGCTGCCTGTTATGCCAGCCCCTCACTGATAAGAGCTGCAGGAAATCTTTATCTAAACCCACAGATAACTGGACCCTTGTAATGCAGATTTGGAAAAATCAGGCAGACAAGGCCAAATCTTGCCTGGCTTTGAGTTTAGACTGAAAACCCCTCTCATTTTCTGAGCTGTGTCTCCCATCAGGGACAGCACAATTCAATGTGAGCAAACCACAAAAGAAAAAAACCAACCCAAACCTTCCACCTGTGCCTAAGCTTTGGGTGATGCTCAGGAAGATTTTAAAAGGATGATGTGTTTTTCCAYAGGGACCTAAAAATAGGATATCTCTGCTCCTAATGCTGGTAATTTTCTGCTTTTAGCAGGAAATGGGACATCCAAACACAACAGGGCTGTCCTGGGGTGGGTTGAGCTAACTCAGAAGTGTTCTAGGATTTTTCTTTTCATGAGATTGGTGTAACACCAGATTGCCCAGAGGTTGCAGAGGCTCTGATTGCTGGGAACATCCCAGAGCAGGCTGGATGAGCTCTGGTGGAAGCTGTCCCTGCCTATGGCAGAAATGACCTTTAGAGCCCCAGGATTCTTTGTGTGGATCTGCACTGACTTCTGACATTATAATGCAAATTTCATTATGAAAAGTCTCAATCTGCATGAGTTTAAACAGACACAAGAATTCAAAAATCTTTTSAGCACATCAGGTTGAGGGAAAAATTTGCAGCTCCAGGAGAGCTCTTACAAACCCTCCCCAATCTACTGCAGATACAAAATCAGGCTTTGCCCAGAAGCACTATCTCCCCACTTTAGGAGCTCTGCTGAATTAAGCAGGAATATTCCCATGAAATCYCTTAAGCAGATTTTCCTAAAGTCACCCGGAACTTTTCACAGAAAGCCTTTTCCAGACCACTCACCCTGCAAATTTCCTTTYTGGATGTGTTCATCTGGATTTTTGGGGGTTGTGAAAGTCCCCAGGTGCAGCAGGACAGTCCTCACCTGGTGGGAGCCTTGCCCCAATCCTGGTTTTGTTTGGAATCCCAGCTCAGGGGTGTTTTTATGAGCTGCAGAGCTGTTTAGGTGGAGCTGGGGGGGATTTAAGGTTTGGTGTGACAGTCACAGAGCAGACTTGAGGAGGCCAAGCTTTAAACAAAGCCYCTCATGTTCCTGCAGCAGGTCCCATGAAGAACCACCCCACACCCTGTAAGGTTTTTGYATGGCAAGAATGCCAAAATAATGCAAGGATTGATCCTAAAAGGATTTCCAGCAAGGGCTTTCATTGCTGCTCCAGGCATGTAAATGATGTTTAGGGCCATGGAGCCAGCTGTGCTTGGTAAAACTTGCAGTAAAATGCACCAACAATCAGCCAGTGTAATCAAGCTCCTAATCAACCAAAATAGCTTGAAATGCACCGCAGCTACCTGCTAGAAATCAGTTTTTGTTTTATTTTTATTGCTGTTTTACTCAAAGCTCRGGGAGGTGCAGTAAAAGAAAGACAGAACCAGACAGGGAGTTGCCAAAGCAAGGCCAGGTATAAATGTATTTATGGCTAACGAGGCCAGCATTACCTGGTGAATAAAACAAGACACATGAATAAACAATCAGTGTTAAAACAACCAATAATCCAATGCAAAAAAGGAAATGAAACCCATTCACTGTTTCACCATTGCCTCACAAGGACTTTTATTTCCCACCTYACCTCCYCAGCMGTTAAGCATTAATAAATAATTGATAAATTTAAGCATTAATAAATAATTAATAAATGAAAGAATATCAGAGAACCCCAAAAAAGTATGTGGTGTTGGGCTCCTTTCAGAGGAGTTTGCAGCAGCCTTTCATCTCTGCAGGTTCAGTTTTGGGGCAGAAGGTGGAAGMACATCACAGCCCCAGTCCCATTTCCTCTCTGGCTCTGCAGAGCTGTGGGGCTGCCTCTGGTCTCTGCAGCCTTTTCTCCCCACAAACCTGGGTTTGGAACGGAGCTGAGCACATCCAGCCCTCCCAAAAGGGTACAAATGGAGTTCTGGCTGTGGCCACACCAACCACAGAGCTCTGTAAGGGGCACCTCACGGCCATGAGCTGGCACAGCCTCAAAAATCAGAAATAAACTCGTTGGGAATATTTTCAGAATAACAGGCACGTCCCCTCTTTGATGACAGCCCTCACACATGAACAGAAAGAAAGAGGATTTGTTGKTTTTTTTTTTCCTGGGAAGGAGCTCTGTGCATCTTGCATTTTGTATTAATGAGCCTTTGGAAACTTCCAAGGGCTGCATTTTCCTGCCCATTTACATGAACGATAAAGAGGCACACGGGGGAAATGAAGGCCCTTTCCTGACACTTGTTTAAAGGGCTGAGCTATTTATGTGTCACTGGGGAGGCATTCATTGATTTCCCAGAGATGAGCTGGGTAATGCAATTCAGAGATTCTCACTTGGAGTCACTGAGTCAACTGCAGGTCATGGCTGCCTCAAAARAATCAGCCCTTTGCTGCAGGAGCTGGCTGACATCTCTGGCCTCACCTCATCTTGTTTCTCCTCTCCCAGAAGTGCCCCAGATTACAATTCCTAGGATGGTCCCTCTGAGATTTCTACTGCCATCAAAATTCCAGAGGAACCTCCACCAGGAAACAGATTCCTGTCGCAGACATCTTTTATGAAAAATCTTTTCTTTAGGATTTTTCCTCCTGAGCAGCTGAGAGGCCTCAGGAACAAAATGTAACCAATGGTTACCTGCTGCTGTGGGATGCAACAGGTGCATCTGTGATTGGCCCATGTTGGATGTTTCTAATTAATGGCCAATCACAGTCAGCTGGCTCGGACTCTCTGTCCAAGCCACAAGCCTTTGTTATCATTCTTTCTTTTTCTATTCTTAGCTAGCCTTCTGATGAAATCCTTTCTTCTATTCTTTTGGTATACTTTTAATGTAATATATATCATAAAATAAKAAATCAGCCTTCTGAMACATGGRGTCAGATCCTYRYCTCTTCCCTCATCCTCAGACCCCTGTGACCACKGTCACAGATTCCTGCTTGCCCAACCCCTCTAGAGCAGGGCTCGATTTAAAAGACAAACTTGTGTGACTCAGTCAACTCATTATGTAATTAAAATTTTGTACAGTGCCCTGACATTCCATCCTGTTGTAATAATGGGGAAATGATCCAGCTTGCCACAGAACTTACATTTTGAACGGCATTTACTGGATTTTCCTGCTATCTGCATCTGGTATTAAACATGTTTTAGGAGTAATTAGTGAGTGTAGTTAGATTTTAAGCACTGTCTGCAGCCTCTGTGCAATTATTTCAGCACCTTTTCTCACACTGGGAGTARAAGGATGTGGAAGAGGGAGGGAGAACCAGCCCAGGCTGTGTGACAGTGAAAGTGACCAGTGGTTTATAAAAGTTAATCAAGGTGGGAAGGGCAGGAGAATCACAGCAACTCTGCTCAGCAGAGGTCAAGATGTCACACCTGGATAATTTAAAATGYATTATCCAAGTTATTCCTGCAGTAGTCTGTGAATGGAGAGGCTCCTCTGGTGCCCTTGATGCTTCTCCAGCCTCCCAAGCACCTGAAAGGATMATTCTCGATCTCTTTTAGGAGCACCCACCCTCAATTTATAATTTTTGGCTGATTTGTGGCTCAGGTTCTCTGTGCAGCAGCTCAACCCCGTCACTTGTTGCTTGTCCTCAGGAAGGTCACTTCTCTGCAGAGACATTCTGCACTTGAATTTTGTAATGGCACCATCCATGGTCCCTGAGCTAAATTAACTTCTGCCTTCTTGTCACTCTTTGAAAATGGAAGGTTGAGGACAGGGTTAGATTTTATTGATTTTCGTTTTGATTTGAACACCCAACTTCCACACTGCTCAGAAACTCTCAAACATTAAAGGAAATGGGACAGAAAAATAGAGCTGACATTTTCCTTCTTGCTACACCCCAAACAACCCTGCAGCACTGTGAGGCTCTAGAAGRAAATCCTGAAATATCCAAGATGATACAAAAATCCAAAATGAAACCTGGAATACTTTAGCCTGATATAATGTTTGAGTTATCCACGGGTTCTACATTGGAACTTCTGAATTATTTCTCCACCTYTTTGCTGAGGAGCCTGGATTTACAATGGAAATGTAAAGATTTGGATTGCCAAGGCACTTTGAGCTTTGTTAGAGTGACATCCAGTGGCATTGAAAGTTTCCTTGCTGGTGGCAGCTCAAAGCAGAGGAATCTCTATTTGAGCAGCAGCAGCTGTGCAAACATTTCTGCTCAGGATCAGGTCAGTGACCAGGACAGGAGAAGCAAATGCATCAGCTGAACTCTCCASATTAAAGTAGGACATGGAAACTGGTAATAAATTTATATAAATGATCTGCTGATGTTGGGAAAAGCAGAACTCTCTACTGGATTATGGAATTTATGGGAATTTCTGAAGAGCAGGATCTGGAAATCCCAGTTTATTGAGTTCAAAGGCACCTTTAAAACATCACCTCAGCAAACCCCAGTAATGGAATAACCACACACTCTGCTGGGACCTGCAGCTAAACCTGGGGAAACTTCTCTCTTCTCTCTTTTAAATCCAGCTATGCTGACAGAAAAGGCATCAGAACCTGATCCCTGTGYMCATCTGGGCCCCAAGCCCTGCAGAAAGGAACCCACCTCAATTAACTCTTAAATGGTCAGAACGCCAACAGGGGGATGAAACACTTCTCCACCCAGGACACACTAAAAGCAGGAAAGGCTCCAACCTGAGGTAGATGTCACAGCCCAGAAAGGAGGTATTGGAACAACTTGGACAAGTTTTGCCATTCCAATATCAATTCTAACCTGTTCTACTGCCTGCTGCTTCTGCAAGCTCAGGTTCCAGATTAATTCACTGCTTCAGTTATTTCATGTGATCATGCAAGTCATCCTAGTCCAAGCAGGATGGCAGAGCCTAGCTCTATCCAGCAAATATTTTTATTTAAAACAAATTGTGCATGGATRTGAGAATCCACTCCCATCTGAGCCCAGTTCCTTGGTGCAATCTGATGCTCCAAAGAGCAGCACAAGAAGGAAAAAGGGAGGGGAGGATGTGGCTCAGTTCAAGCCTGGCAGAGGGGAGCCCACCCTCTGTTCAGGTTTCAGACATTGCCACCTCCTCTGACCTTTGCAGCTGAGCTCCCCCTGAGGAGGAGCTCAATCAGATCCCATCTCCCCAGGCTGATGGGCTGTGCTCCCTGCCCAGCCTGGTCCTAAAGCCCCCAAACAGCATCTTCACCTGGTCCTAAACCCTCCAAAGAGCATCTTCACCTTGTCCCTAAATCCCCCAAAGAGCATCTCCACCTGGTCCTAAATCCCACAAAGAGCATCTTCACCTGGTCCCTAAACCTCCAAACCATCTCCACCTGGTCCTAAATCCTCCAAAGAGCATCTCCAGCAGCAGCCAGGGGAGCCAAAGGGAGCCCCAAATGGGGGAAGGCACCACTTTGGGGGTCAGGGTGGAAGGCAGATCCAGCTGTGGGGCTGACCCAGCTGTGGGGTGCCAGAGCCAGCTCTGAGGGGACAATTCTGAGGCAATTCCTGCTGTGGAGAGAGAGGAGGGGTCAGAGCCAGGCCAGAGGAAATTCGGTGTTTGGAGCACCAACTTTTGCAAGGAAGGAGCCACTGGAGTGGAGAACCAGAGCTGAGGTCAAACAATGGGTGAGACAAAGCTRGAAATTAGCAGCAAAAGAGRCCAATGGATTTCCCTCTGTCCCTCTCCTTCCTTTCCCGCACAGTTCTTGGCAAAATGGAGAAAAACATAGAAAAGGTATTGAGGGATGGCAGAATTATCACAGAATCMTTTAGGTTGGAAATGSCCCCTAAGACTGAGCCCTGCTACTGTTGGCATGTCCAGGTACAAGTGGCAGCAGAATTCAGGCTCAGCCTCCATCAGTCTGCTGGGATGCACAAGAAAAGAAAATATTTCTGGTTTAACACTGTCCTCCAGCTGGTGCTTTAGACACTCCTTGTCCTGCAAGTCTAATGGTGCTGAAGAGCCAAAAGTACCACACAAACACAGCTCAACCCATGCAAAATCTGCTTCAAAAGACAAAATTKCTGAAGCAATTTCCAACATTTTTCTGAAGCAAATGTTGCTCAGACAGACAAATCTGGTTCTGACATGCTCCCCAAAAATAGCCATGTCAGACTCAGAATTTACATCTACATAAAGAAGGKTAATGAACCGGGCAAATTGTACTGCACAGGAAACAAATGCCAAATATTGCTCTTAGCTTTTTCTTGTGAGTCAGTGGCTGCTCTGGGAATGGGGGCACTGAAATAAATAGTGCCACAAAATCCTCAGTGCAGTTGGAACATTCCAAAATGCCATGGAGCTGTCAGTCTGCATGTCAGAATCGATGGGCAAGCTTGTCAGGAGAAAAGCAGGGGGAATTTGGGGCTTGAAATAGTCACCAGCTTCTAGGGTTTTGGTTAAAAGTTCTAATAATTTAAAAGTTATAATACAAATATATATATATACATATAAAACAAAACCCCATTAAGTAAAAATATTTATATTTTCATATATAAATAATATTATTTATATTCTATTACATTTTATTATTATATTAATAATTGATTTTTATATAAATATTATTATTTTATATATATAAATAGTATATAATAAATAATACATAATATCCACAATACAACAAAATTAAGTAAAGGTAATAAATCACACACAAAAAAATAAACCCTATAACAACTATTTATTAGTTTAGAAAGTTATATATTAACTTATAAGAAAGAAACTTGTAACTACTCTCAACCTATAACCAATTATTTACTCCTTTAAAATCTCACAACCTCTAAAACTAATATTTATCTAAACAATAAATCATTCTTGACCTAAGAATAATCCCATCCCTTCATKAAAAGCAATAACAGTAATAGTATTATTACTATTAATGGAAACAAGGCCACCTCAGGATTGTAAATCAGGCTCTTTGTCCAGAACTGTGCTGTAAGAATTAACTTTTCACGTGAAATTGTGACATATACAAATTTATTCCTGTCTGAAAAAGAAATATCCCTGTCAGAGGTGACCAGAAAAATCCGATTATTTGAGGATGTTCAGGGCTCCAATCCAAGACTAGACTTGGAAGCATTAACAAGGTTTGGGGAAAGAAGGGCTTTGGGAAAGCAGAAGAATTTTCACTGCTATTGACAGAAACTCAGCAATGCATCCCAGAATTCCCAGGGCAAACCCTGAGGGTCCAAGCTGGGATTTCAAAGAATTCCCAGAAATTGGAGCTGAAGGGCCTCGAGAATGGTTACTGGGAGGTTTCTCATTCTGGTCTCCCAGCTGAAGCCTCAGTGTGAATTATTCCTCATTTTCCCCCTTTCAGCCACATCCTGGCCCAGCTCAGGTGGTTTTTTCCTCTCACACAGCTCTGGTCACAAAGAACACATATGAGGAAGGCTTTGCTTAAAATGCAAGGACAAACACAATTAAATAMAAATTGCATTTTGTTCCTGTTTTCTTTGCCTTTCCTATGCTGGTTTTMACCTGCACCTCATCACCTCACACCTGGATACAAAACTGTGGGTGTTAATTACACCTGCTGCTAATTACATAGGAGGTTTGCTTCAACTGTTGATGCTCTGATTCCCAGATTTTCAATGAGGACCCTCAGAACTGTGGCTGAGGATGGGCTGACAGTGGGGACATTTTAGGTGTGCAGGCTGGATGTTCTGAGGTGTTCTTCAGAAATATTGGGCAGGGTTCAGACAGAGCAAGAATAAAGTGAGGAGCAAAAAAAAAGTCAAATTTGAATTTGAATTTCCAGGTTCATGTAATCTGACCTGAGCATCAAACCCAGACATGAAATTTATGGGAGTGGCCTTYCCCACAAGATGTCTTTTCATCATTTTCCCTCATATCACATGTTATTCCCCATCATTTAAACATCTATTCCACTCTCAGTGGCAGCTTCAGCCTGCAGCTTTATGGATATGTAAGAAAGAAATTTTATTTTATCTTCTTGTAAAGAATTCTTTGCATCATGATTCAGATCCAAGGAAATCTCTCCTGACCCTCTGTCTTCCAGCTCTGGGGACAAACAGATTTTGTGTTGGCATGTGCTGCCACCTAATGATATGGAAACCACGACTTTGGAAAGAAAAACCTCAGAATTGCATTAAAAAAAAATAAAAAAAAAGAAAGAAAAAGCAGCTACAGAAGGGATTTGTAAATTTTATCACCTGGAACAGGGAAGGGCAAGTCCATGTAAGAAAAGCTGAGGGTAGAACTGGGTGTGAGGTGGGATGGGATCCAAACSCAGGTTCAGACTGCTTTCTAACCAAAAGGTGTCCCCAGAGCACCACAGAAATGCTGTCCAAGGTTCTTGTGGAGCACCTGGGGCCCGGGGTGAGGTTACCCTGCCCCTGAGAGCAGCACAGGAACCTTCCCCAGGGAGCTGCCGCCTCCTGCTCCGCACAGGGCACGCAGCACAAGCAGCTTCCTACAATTCCTGATCTGACACGGGACTTTCAGCTGGGAGAAATCTGATTTTTGAGTCAGATTTCACTCACTGTGTCCYTGATAAGGAGAAATAATCTGTCTTGGGTAATTCCATGGGAAGGCAGAGTGGTGGCTGCTGCAGGAAGCAGAATCCCAGTGTGCAGAGCTCCCTGAGTTTCAGGGTTCCTCAGACAGTTCTATCAGCTCATGAAATAYCCACATTTATTTAATAACAAGCCCAGAGAAGCAGAACCACATTCCCTGCCCCCAGTGCTGCCTCTTCACTCCATCCTGCCTGCAGATTCCTCCCCAAAACCGAGCTAACAACACAGATTGGATCATTTCACAAAAAAACCCCAAACTCTATAAAAAYACAGGTAAATTGAACTCCTGCAGCTGAATAGATAAAAATTTACTTCGCCTTGCTACAACAACTCAAAGGACACTTAGCATTAGGATACACAATAGGATTACTCCAGACTATGTGTTACATTTCCCAAAAATACCAAAGATGGCTCTGTCAATATCTGCTGAAAAAAAAACCTTTAATTCCAACAATTTTAAACCACTTTACCTGAATTAGCCAAATAATTAGGATTTTTTTTAATTAGCAACAGCACTGTAATGCACAGAGCAGGGTTACAAGCCAACCTGCAGGGGTGGGGTGGATAAAACAGGGGTTTGAGGAGGCTGAGCTTGCCAAGGGTAGGAATAATTAAGGAAAAACTTGCACATTCAGTGAATCTAAAACCTGAAAWAAACCCCTCAATTTGGATCACAAAAAGGCCTCTGAAAACACCCAGAAACASATGAAAAAAACCACAAACTCCAGAAGTGACAACACTAGAAAACGAGTTGAAAAATAAAGCTGCCACCCCTCCTTGCTGCATGCTCAAGGAAAGGAGAGACCACAGCTTCATCCCAAAAATCCAACTTCTCCCTGCCTCCTCTCCCTATCACTTTACTCTCCTTCCCCAGTCATGGTCATCATGAGCAGCCAAATTCTTTTAATTAATCCAATTAGCTAATAGGTTCTAATAGGCTCCAACAGCCCTTCCCCTTCTGCTCCAGGGGCAGAGGCTGCACTGGCAGCTGAACATGTTGAAGGGGAAGCTGAGATGTACAGAAGGACAAAAGTGGTGCCTGCAGGAGATGGAAAGGAGGAATCTGTGCCCCAAGAACCCAAAAAGTTTCCTGTGAAGYCTCAGGAAAGAGCTTGGCAAACATGCAGAGACTTTTAAGCATAACCTGGGCTGGTTTGCTGGAAATAATATCTGAGGATAAGCAGGAAAAGCTGATTTATGTGTCCCTTGTACCACATCATGCTTTCATCCCTGCAAACAGCACACAGAGGTTCCCTGTTCCTGTTTCATCTTAATGCCCTATTCTGCTCTTATTTCTGTTTTCTGAGCTGGTTTTTTCTGGTTTTCCAAGCTGAGTTTTAGGTTCCAAGGTCTTTAGCCTGTGATTTTTGCCTCCATTTCAACCCAGACAAAAAAAAACCTGATTTCACTGGGAAAGGAAACCAAAACCAGGCGAGGTGCTAAAGGGCAAAAGAATTCCTGGGCAGGTTTCTGTTGGAGTTTACACATTTGTTCTTCAAAGGTGATGTGGGGGCAGGCTGGGGGAGACCTGAGGGTCTCCAGAGCAGGCAGAGCTCAGCTCCTGCTGCTGCACAGAGGGCTGTGAGCACAGACACAGCCTGACCCCCTGGCACCAGTGAATAACCCGCAGAAAGCCTGTTCTTGTCAGGAAAATTAATCCACAAACACCAGAGGYTTGTGTCCAAARAGGAGCAGAGGAGTCCTGAARCTTTATTCAARTGAAGAGAGAGGCATTTCCCTGAGGTCTCTCAATTTGTTAGAGGAYGCAGCCTCCTTTTTATCCCAATTTCCTGGCTGCATTTCCCTCTCTCTTTCCACATTGGCTGAGATACATGAGAGGTAGACTTCCCAAATCACCTCAGACAGACCTCTTCTACTGTAACCCCCCCCTCCTTTTTCTTTTCCTAAGGAATTTCTGCTTCCTCCCATTGCTTCTTTCACCTCTCAGCATCCAGCTTTGCCCCCAGACAGATCTCTCTCATTCCTTTCATTAATCAGTGGAATCCTTCCCATGGTTTCTTTCACCTCTCAGTAACTAGTTTTATTTACCAGAAAACCCACGTTTTTTTGGAAAAGACAGACCCTCTCATTTTTCATTGACAGTGGAATCCCTCCCCATTGTCTCTTCCACCTCTATACTAATTTTACTTTACGCAAGCAGCCCCCCAAGCTTGTTTGTGCAGAACAGATCTTCTCATTCCTTATAAAATTGATCAGTGGAATCTTGTTTGTACAGACAGATCTCTCTCATTCCTTTCATGGATCAGTGGAATCCTTCCCATTGTCTCTTCCACCTCTCAGTACCCAGCTTTATCTACCAGACCCCCAGTTGGTTTTTAAAGCCAGATTTCTCTCATTCCTTTCATTGATTCATTCAGTGGAATCTTTCCCATCATTTCTTTCACTTCTCAGTACCCAGTTTTATTTACCAGACCCCCAGTTTGTAGAGACAGATCTCTCTCATTCCTTTCATGGATCAGTGGAATCTTCCCATTGTCTCTTCCACCTCTCAGTACCCAGCTTTATTTACCAGACCCCCAGTTGGTTTTTAAAGCCAGATTTCTCTCATTCCTTTCATTGATTCATTCAGTGGAATCCTTCCCATTGTTTCTTTCACCTCTCAGTACCCAGCTTTATTTACCAGCAGACCCCCAGCCTGTTTTTAAGCCAGACCTCTCTCATTCCTTTCACTGATCAGTGGAATCCTTGCCATTGTCTCTTCCACCTCTCAGTACCCAGCTTTATTTACCAGACCCCCAGTTTGTACAGACAGATCTCTCATTCCTTTCATGGATCTGTGGAATTCTTCCCTTGTTCCTTTCACCTCTCAGTACCCAGCTTTATTTACCAGACCCCCAGTTGGTTTTTTTTAAAGCCAGATCTCTCTCATTCCTTTCACTGATCAGTGGAATCCCTCCCATTGTTTCTTTCACCTCTCAGTACCAAATTTTATTTACCAGCAGACCCCTAGTTTGTTTTTAAAGCCAGATCTCTCTCATTCCTTTGATCAGTGGAATCCTCCCCATTGTTTCTTCCACCTCTCAGCACCCAGCTTTATTTACCAGACTCCCAGTTTGTAGACAGATCTCTCTCATTCCTTTCACTGATCAGTGGAATACTTCCCATTGTCTCTTCCACCTCTCAGTACCCAGCTTTATTTAGCAGACCCCCAGTTGGTTTTTAAAGCCAGATCTCTCTCATCCCTTCCCTTCTGAGCCCTGCTGAAGGCACGAGGGGCCATGGCTTGGCTGTGTCCCTGTCCCCTGCCCCCCTGCCCTTCCCTGCCTGTGCGCCTGCCAGGGCTGTGACACCAGCGCTGAGCAGTCCACGTCACTGCTGCTGCCAAACTTTAGCCCTGGCCCTGGAGGTGTCTGCCCAGATAGCTGCTGTGGTGTGCTCCTCTGAGCATGGCATGCCTCAGCTGCAGACAGCTTCCAGCCCTGTGGCAAGAGGGCAGGGATGATTCATCCTGACGAGCAGGGGAAGGAAGGGGTCGGTGTCAGCCCCGGCTCTCACTGCTCTCTGAAGAGGTTTTACAACAATATTCGAAGGAAAACTGCTGTGCCTCTTCCAGAGTGGAATGGAAGAGGGGATTGAGAGGCTGAATAACCAGCACACTCCAATATTCTGTCATTAGGCCACTGCTAGCAAGGAAATCCCTTGACTATGCCTTAGGTCCTCTTTCTTGTTTAATTGGAATAACACAAGGACTCCCTAATTCTAAAAGCCATGGAGCTAATAAATATAAATATAAATATAAATATAAATATAAATATAAATATAAATATAAATATAAATATAAATATAAATATAAATTATAAAATATATAAATATATATTTATAATTACAAATATAAAAAATATAAAATATATAAATATATAAATATAAATTATATTTATAATCACAAATATATAAATATAAATATAAAATATATAAATATATATAAATATATTAAATTATATAGATATAGATATAGATATAGATATAAAATATAGATAAGAATATAAAGCCATGGAGCTCATCACAGTATTGAAAGGAGCCTCTCCATCACCTGATATTCAGCACCTTGGGAGAAACAAGGCCCTGGCTGTTACCCTGGCACAGAGTAAAACAGCACAGAAGCACCAGGACTGGCACCAGTCAGAAGGAGTGGAAAGGTTTTGTCAAAAATCCATAGCACGTTTTCCTTCTTAAGAGCCAGGCTTGGGTAGTCAAGATGAGAAAGAGCTTTAAGAAAGAATTTCAATTTTCTCTGTGTTGCAGGCTGCCGTATAAGAGGGTGCCTCAGGGCAAGAGCAGGAATTTTTCATGTGTGTTGTGTATTAAAGTAAGAATTTCTCCTGCATGTGGGCCAGAGATATAAGAAAGGAGTCATAGAAAAAATTGGTTGGAGGGGACCTTAAAAACTCACCCCACTGCCACCCCTGCCATGGCAGAGGACACCTTCCACTGTCCCAGGGGGCTCCAAGCCCAGTGTCCGAGCCTGGCCTTGGGCACTGCCAGGATACCAGGACACCCTGTGCCAGCCCCTGCCCACCCTCACAGGGAAACAATTCCTGCCAATATCCCATCCCAGCCCTGCCCTGTGGCACTGGGAGCCATTCCCTGTGTCCTGTCCCTCCACCCCTTGTCCCCAGTCCTCTCCAGCTCTCCTGAGCCCCTTCAGGCTCTGAGCTCTCCCTGGAGCTTCTTCCTCTCCAGGTGAGCACCCCCAGCTCTGCCAGCCTGGCTCCAAGAGCAGAGGGGTCCAGCCCTCTCATCACTTTTGTGGCCTCCTTTTGACTTATTCCAACCAGCCTCCACATCCTATTGATGCTGGAGGCCCCAGGGCTGAACACTCCAGGCACCCGAGCAGAGCACAAAAGCATAAAATCAGAGCCCTGGCTGGGAGGTTATTTCATTTCATTTCAGCAAGCTGGAAGATGCAATTTCCCTCCCTGGGGCATCTCCTCCAGCAGCAGACCTCCTGGCTGGCGCAGGGAGCTGGGGGAGGTTGGGCAGGGTTTTCATCTCCCAGCAGCTCCTGAAGCACTCCCTGCACAGCTCTGACTGTGCAGGGACACAGAGGAGGCCCCAGCAAACCAAGCCATGGGAGGGAAGGGCCAGCAGCAGGGGATGTGCTGGCTGCTCAACAATTATATTTATAGTTATAAAATTTAATTCATTCATATTTATATTTATAGTTATTGTGGTATTAGTTATATTTATAGTTTTAGATTTATATATTCTATATTGCTATTTATTTATATTCAACATTTATATTTATATTATATTTATAGTTATATTTATATTTATAATTTAGATTTATATTTTATAGTTATATTATCACTATATATACCTATACCTAATATCTATATATCAATATCTATTTATATCTATATCTTTATTGTTTATATTTACATTTATTTACATTTATTATATTTCTAATTTCTTAATTTATGCTGTAAATTTTTACACTTTTAAAAATATATTTTAAATTTTAAAATTTTTAAATTTATATTTTATATTATAATTTTATGATAATCTTTTTATTTGCACTTACTTTTGCTTTATATTTTTAGCTATGTTTATTTATATCTATGTTTTATATAGATCTTTAGATATAAATAGATATAGATAGTATTTTTATATAGCTAGATTATTAATAGAATAGAATAGAATAGAATAGAATAGTAATAGAATAGAATAGAATAAAATAGATATATATGGCTGAGAGAAACTGATGTTCCTTCTATATCTATATTTTATTCTATATCTATATTTTAGATAGAGATATTTAGATATTTATACATAATTATATATATTAATATTATTATATAAAATATAAACTATTATATATATGTAGATTCTATATTTAGATATTTATATATCTATTTAAATATATATCTTTAAATCTAAATATATACTATATTTATATCAAATAAAAATCTATTTAAAATATAGATATAAAATAAATATAGCCTATAGGCCCAGGGAACTTCAGTTTCTCTCCTGCCACAAGTTGCTGCATGACCTCAACACAGTGTTGCTAAACCTCACTCTTGTTTCTCCAGAATCCCCAGTTCATATCAAGGGACAATTGTTTTGCTCTGCCAGGTAGCTGGGTTTATTTAATTCATTAGGGGAGGTTCATGTTCCAGTACATGGATATAAACTAAAAATACACAGAATGGTATTTGCCATATTCTTTAATTTTGAGAACAAAGTTATAGACAAAATTTTGTGGCCCTTCAAAACCAAACAGAATCTTCTTGAGTAAAATGTTACATTAAACCGTTATGGTTGTTCATTTTTATTGTATTATTTTTAATAAATCTGCACATTATTTCAGGAAAAGGCAGATAAAAAAATCATCACCACAGAGCTGATGTTTTTACATTTCCCCTTATATAATTTCAAAAAAACCCCACCACAATAGGAAATTTACCCTCTCCATTCCCTCCCCACAAAAAGAAAAAATTAATCTGTTTTTTTTTTCTTTAAATCAGTTAAAGTGTTAAAACAAATCAGCAAGTTAGGAGCGTACAGAGCACAGCACTAACACCAGGGTGCTTTAGAGCACAGTGAAATGTTCACAGCAGCACGAGGGAGCAGCTCCTGGGCCACAGCACAGCCTTCCTGCAGGGCTTGGCAAGGACCCAAAGCACTCACACAAAGCACAGGGAGCCCTTTTTGTCCTACAGCAGCGTTTATCCTCGATCCCAGCCATGCTTTAGGGCTTTAGCTTTTGTATTTTTCAATTTCCGTGTGCTGCATTAGTGCAATGATCTGAACTCCATACAGAGCGCTGGTCACTGTCTTCAGGTTTTGGTCAGACACAACAATTCCTCTCTGGGCCTCGGAAACTCAAGGACACCTCACTCCTCAGGCCCAAAAAAGTATAACCAAAAGCTGTGGGGAGCAAACTGGGGGTAAATGACTGCATTCCCTGTAGCTGAATTGAGCATTAAACCCTGATCTGTGAATGCCCAAAACTGATAACTGTGTGACAAACTCGTGCCCATGACCCACTTGGCTTGCAGCTCTGGAGGCTGGGCTGCCCAAGCTGGGCCTGCTGAAGGCTTTCATAAATCCCCACTTTATTCTCTGAACCTTGCCTGGCCTCTGCTCGGGGCTCCTCCAAGGCATTCATTTCCTGCCCATCTGGGGATCCCAAACCACCGAGGCATCCCCTCAGCCTTTGTGGGGTCACTTTGTGCCCAAGAATGGCCCCAGAAACAGGGGCTGAACCTCTTGGCATTTCCTCAGAATCCTGATTGCTGAGGGAATGACACAGAAATCCAGGCTGAGCACAACCTCAAGGTTCTCAGGAGTCTGAAATCCAGGGAAAATACAACCTAGAGGTTCTCAGGAGTCTGAAATCCAGGCAAAATACAACCTAGAGGTTCTCAGGAGTCTGAAATCCAGGCCAAACACAACCTAAAGGTGTTCAGGAGTCTGAAATCCAGGTGAAACTCAACCTAAAGGTTCTCAAGTTCTCTCAGGTACTCATTTCTTGGCCTAAAATCCACGCCAAACACAACCCAAAGGTTCTCAGGAGTCCTGAAATCCAGGTCCAGCACAAACTAAAGGTTCTCAGGAGTCTGAAATCCAGGCCAAGCACAACCTAAAGGTTCTCAGGAGTCTGAAATCCAGGCCAAACCCAACCTAAAGGTTCTCAGGAGTCCCAAAATCAAGGCCCAGCACAACCTAAAGGTGTTCAGGGGTCCAGAAATCCAGGCCAAACACAACCTAAAGGTTCTCAGGAGTCTGAAATCCAGACCCAGCACAACCTAAAGGTTCTTAGGAGTCTGAAACCCAGGCCAAACACAACCTAAAGTGCATCTCCCTTCACTAATCAGAAAATATCTTCACATTCTCCTTGGGAGTTACCATAACCCACCCTAGGGCCCACGTGTGGCTTTGGGGCCTTGGTTGTGCAGCCTGGGTTGGTGGAGAGAAAGCCCAAATCACAAATATTGTCACAAATATTCCTGGCTTGTTGGGACTTCCAAAAGTGTGAATTCCTAGATTTTGGAGTGTCAGTGTCAATTCAGTTTTTTCACTGCATATAAATCAATCTGTGGTTTCAATTCTGGGAACATTTTTCTCCCAGTTTTCCCATGGGACTGASTTTTGGCTCCCTCTGAGGGAAGCACAAAATGATGGTTCTGTGCCTTCCTAAATCCAGRTTTCTTCCAAATGTCCTGCCCCAAGCACCTCACAAGGGAGACATGCAAAGAAGACTTAGAGGATTTGAAGTCCTCTGCTAGGCTTCCACCTTGCCACACACAAAATAAACCCCTACAAATAAGATAAAGTAAAAATGAAATGGCTCTATTAGATTTAATGAAGTGACTCGAGACAAAGCAGTTCCATAAAAATGCTTTTTTTTAAGAAGTAACAGCAAGAGCTCAGAGAAGTGCTGACTGCAGGTACAGTTCTAGCCAGTATTAAGATATATTTAGTGATTTCTAGGGAAATATTTCCTTGGGAGAAGGTCAGGAGCCATTTCTGTTGCTTGCAACTCCAGGTGCTGTGTCTGAGCTCCGGTGGGTTGGAGTTGCAGAGGAGGCAGCAGGTTTTATGGCATTTCTTCTGGGCTGTCTCTTGTCTTTGCCCCCAAATCCTGTGCAGTGCAGGATGCTGTTCCTCCACAGGTTTCTCACACAACCATCAAATAACAAAAACAAGCCACGAAAAAATTGTCCAGAACAAATAACCATGTTTGGAATATTATCAGGTAAAAAAACCACWTCCTAAGACARAGTTTAGGAGTTTTCATACTGGGGCATCTGCACACCTCCTGGAACAACCATCCAGCAGCTGGATCCACGTACAAAACCAGCTTTAAAGCCRGGGAGTCAGTCCAGAGCAAGGTCTGACTGACACAGCCAGCACTGCTCCCTCTGTGCCACCGAGGGCTCACAGGAGCCCTGTGGGAGTCCCCTCCCTGCACCACACAGAAATGACCTCCTGGAGCTCCTCCATGCACAAAGCACATCACCCCAACCTCCTGCTAAAGAAATCCCTGCTCTGACTTCAAACTCCATCCCAGCAGGGCAGAGGAAGCAGTGCTTGGATCKGAGGGGACCTGGGAAGGACCTTGAAGAGGAATCAGAAGCCCCTGAATTGCAAGGATTATCCAGCCCAGCTGCTGGCCCTGCACAGAACACCCCAAACCCCACCCTGTGTCAGCAGAGGAGCTGGGTAGGGCTGCACTGTTGGATCCTGGATTCTTTTGGAGGGAAATTAGTCGTACAAACAAGAGAAAGCCCTAAACCTGGCCCTAAACCTGTGCTTTTCCCCTCAGGACACCTCCAGCTCTGTGAAATAACCTTGATCTCCTGTTGGAGGAGCACACACAAACACAGGTCACTCCAGGGAGTGGGAAGTGCTGGCCAAAATTCAGGAGGAGCCACCCATGGAGGCAAAAGGAAAATGCTTGGGAGTACATCCTGACAGAGACCAGAAACTTACAGCAGCAAAATTCAGAGCCCTTCAGAACCAGCCTCTATCCAATCCTCAGGAAAACAGTGGCTCAGGATGGGCCCATTCCACATTTCCAGCCCTGCTGAAGCCAGTGGAGGGTGGAGRGAAGGAGATGGGAGCAGCTGAGGCGCTGCCAGCATCACCAAACTCGCCCTGAAAGGAGATTTCTTCCCAAGCAAAGCACAGGACAGGCTGGTCCCCTTTATRTACACACATGGACAGCTGAAATGGGCTGAAATGCTTACAGGTTAGAAGGTCTATRCAACATTACACCTGCCACAAATCAAAGTAGAAAAGTTTTACAGCACATTATACAGGTCCCTCTAAAAGTCTAAAAAAAAAAAAAAAACATTGACTGGAATCACCATATTACAAGAAGTCATCACTAACAGACCATATAATACTATTTCTTTTTCTTTTACAGAATCATTATGGATAGAGTAATTTAAAAAAATCACTTTTTAAACAAGTATACAATTTTCACTTTAAAATTAACTGGTTAATAAAATTCTGTGCAAAACAAGCCAGCCTCTATAATTAAGTGAATTTATTTATTTMTTTATACAAAAAAAATAAAACAAGAAAAAAAAAAGTTCTTTCAGAAATGTGTCTCCTTTTCTGTGATGGTGGAAATGGTGCCATCTCCTTTCAGTTTGGCATCGCAGTCATTTATTGCTGCAATGTAGGCTCCTCCTCCRAGCTTGCCCCGCATTTTCAGGTCTGAGCTAGGTGTAATCAGCTTCCTGAATTTCTAGAAAATTGGAGAAATTGGAAATCATTATTTTTTTCTTGGCCACAGACTCCTCTCTTTAACAGATCCATTACAAAAGGCTTTTGTCCTGCTTTTCTCTTTATTTCCCTGTTGTGGGCACACCCTCAGACCTGCAGGCTGCACAATTCTGGATAAATCCTGCCAGAGCAAAGAAGGCAAAGCTCAAASCAAAGTGAATTTTTRTGTTGATTTAACCATCCCCTTTCATGAAGACTCAGCACTGTGTCTGTTCTACAGGTACCTTTTGTTTCTCATTTTATCATCCATGATGTCCACTGGAAAAAGCAAATAAACCAGAGACAGCTAAGGTRTATTGAGCTGTGATAGAGCAAAATCTACTTTCTCTTTTCCAGCAATGACATCCACAGCAAGGTTGCTGCTCACAGCAGGAAGTTGGCTCCTCAAGAAGCTCCCAGCTGTGATTCAAAGAATCCTCTTGTCATCCTGGCAGGGAAAAGATAACCACCTCTCTGCAGTGCTGCAGCTCCAGCAAAGTCTGCTCACCTGCAGGGCTGGTGAACTGAGGAAATATTTAATGTTTAGGTTTGTGCAGACTTCCTCTTTTGACTCTCTGAGACAACTAAATCATGGACAAATTAGTTTTAGTTTATATACCAGTAAAGATTTCCTAGGCAGTCTCCAGGCTGTGTTTAACCAATTGAACTGAGGTCTGCAATGTGGACAAATGAGGCTTTTCTGCAATGTTAAAACCCAAATGGCTTGGAAAAACATTTGTATTTTTGTTTTTTCCACTATTGCTTCCTTCACTGCCTTTCTTTGGAGCAACCCACAGAAACGAGCAACCTTCCAACCTTAAATTTGATAACAACCTCAGCCTAGACCTGAGCTAACCTGACACCCAATGTCAGAAAAATTCCACTGAATCTCTTTATTTGCCTGAGTTTCTCATTTAGAGAATTGAAATTAGGAAAACTGTCCAGAAAATGGAATGTGGGCAACCCAGCTCCTGGAGAAAATCCTGGCAGCACAAACAAAAACCATGGAAAAGGGAATGGCTTGTAACAAACCTTGAGGGATTTGGGTGATAGGCAGTCTCCAGGCTGTGTTTAACCAGCTGAAACAGAGTCTGCAACGTGGACAAAATGAGGCTTTTCTGCAATGTTAAATCCCAAATGGCTGAAAAGGGTTTGTTTGTATTTTTGTTTTCTCCACTATTGCTTCCTTCACTGTCTTTCTTTGGAGCACCCACAGAAATGAGCAACCTTCCAACTTAAATTTGATAATAACCTCAGCCTAGACCTGAGCTAACCTGACACCAAATGTCAGAAAATTCACTGAATCTCTTTATTTGCCTGAATTCTCATTTAGAGAACTAAAATTAGGAAAACTGTCCAGAAAATGGAATGTGGGCAACCAGCTCCTGGAGAAAATCCTGGCAGCACAATGAAAACACAGAAAAAGGGAATGGCTGGTACAAACCTTGAGGATTTGGGTTGATGTTACAAACATTTTAAGCTACAAATTGTGCTTGGAACAGAGCACTTTAAATTGGTTAGTTTACCACTGGCAGCAAWAAACCCAACAGGAATTCAGAACAAAGCAGAGAAAGTTCAGAATTCTCTTTCCAGSAGTGGCTGAGAGCCCTAAGGCAGGGAACAGGGATGTGGCACTGCTGTTGTGATTAAAGGATGCAGGTGAGTGTTGGAACTCAGGACATCCCTCTGGCTGGCCTGGATGGCTCAAAGCCCTGCCAGGGGGCTCAGAGACCCTGGCACAGAGCCCAAGACCCCATGCCTTTGATTATGACCCATGGAAAAAATTACCAATGTTATATGAGGATCTGCAAGCCATGAAAACCTAAGTAGAATAATAATCCGTTTGTCATGAGGTGAAAAATAGATTTTGGGGGTTTTTAGAATGGGGGTTCAGGAGGCAAGATGGAGGGATCTGGGCATGTCCAGCCTTTCTCCTTCTTCTTCTTCTTCTTGGCCTCCATCTTCTGCTGTGATGTTGGCACTTTTGGATTGGTTTAGAGCAGAACCTCACTGTCTAACATAGGTGACAGGTATTGGGAAGAAATTGTAAATATTGCACACGTAGTTTTTACTATAAAAAGATAACACCACCCCAGGGGCAGGCAGAGTGCCTCTGTCTGTCTTGCTGAGCAGACCTCAGCAGGCCAGAGAAAGACTTTTATAGATAAGAAACAATAAACAACCTTAAGAATGAGAATAGAAGAGTTCTGACTCTTTCTTTGACTGCCAGGCTGGGAAAAGAGACTTTCTAACACATCTCAGGGTCACTCTGACCAGCAGAACTCCTGAGAGGTGAGGAGTCCCACCCCCTTCCCAGCTCTTTTTGCAGCATCACTGCTCTCTCTGCAGCTCTCTCTCACCTCCATGAAGGTGCCCTCTGTCTTCCAGAGCTTGATGCAGATCCACAGCGGGATGCAGACCATGGAGGAGAGTGCCATCATCCAGCCGATGCCGTAGCCCCAGTCAGGGTAGATGTACACATTGTTGTACTTCAGGGGCTTGTATTTCACCAGGAAAAAGATGAAGATTCCCTGAAACAAGCAGAGATATTGTCAGAGGTATTTGAGCAAACCCTGCGTGTGTAACAAGGATTTGGCTGAGTGTTTAGGCCAGGCCAGGCTCCCTGAGGGGGGAGAGCAGAGGGAAGCTCTTCACTCAGAGCAAAAAACCCACCAGCAACATCCTCTTTTCTCTACAGCTTAAATAACACATCTCAGARGCTCCTGCAGAAACGAGCAACCTTTCAAGTTTAATCCTATTTACCTCTTGATGACAATAAACCCRGCACTTTGATGGCAAACAGCACCTGGGCAGGAAAGATTAAGTTTTGCTACAGTGAACCAGCTGTGATTAAATAACATGAGCTGGGCTCTCTCCAACCTGTCAGGATGAAAAATGAAAGCCAAAATTTTTGAAGTTGCTTTAATCCGCTGTGTGTATCTGCAGTTCCAATGCTTTCATCCTGCCAAAAACCCTAAAAAATCTGTCTCAATTTCTAATCAAGCAGCTTGGACCRTTTCAATGTATGAAATAGAGAAAAGCTACCATGTAATTTTCTCCAAAGTGGTGAAACGAGTGCACAAGAGCAAATGGTATAGAGGTCATTTCAGATTTGGTGCAAATGGGTCAGAAATTTTCCTAAGTTTGCAAATGGGAGCCTGGATCTCGAGGTGCCCCAGCTGCTGKGGTTTGCAGTTGCCATCACTGGAGTGTTGCACAGCTGGAAGGGGTTTTGGCATCTCATCCTCAATTTTAAGGGCAATCAGCTCATGCTGCTTTTGGAACTTTGTCCCTGTGACGCTGCCACAGCTCTGTAGAGCTGGCACCAGCTTCCTTCCCCTCCTTCATGCCCATGGGATGGGCTTTTGGCCTCTCCTGSTACTTTTAAAAGTAAAAAATGTCTTGTCTCCTTTGGAAAATGYCCACTCCCCCCAAAGAGAGAGGAGAAGGGAGGAGAAAGCAGCAAAGGACCCAGCACAAGTCTGGAGGAGCTCGGGCTGTGTGTTGGCACACAAGGTGCACCAAGTACAGAGAAAAACATCTCTCTTGTTCTGGCAAATGTTCATTTAGGGCCCTGGCGTTATTTTTGTTCCTATGATTGTRCATACTAAGGTTTTTCACAGAATATTTAACAATTTTACGGATATTTAACAATTTTACAGATCCTTCAGAGTGTTCTTTATTTGAAATACATGCTACAAATCAATAGGCGTTTCTCTCAACTATTAGCAGCAGCAAAAATAGAAAAAAAAAACATGTACAGAGCCCCCTCTTTATATCTAAAACAAGTGGTTTGGACATTCTGTACTTACTGCACAAATACCTGGAGTTAGGACCATCCAGCACCACTTAATCAACGACACAGGTTTGTACCCAATCATGTCCTCAATGTTCTCATAAAAGCGATTGCTGCCTGCCCAAAACCAAAGGAAAAGCAGATGTAGAGTGCACATGGAAGGGGYTGTCCAGGTCAGGATTGAAAGCAGGGAAAGACAGACAGGGGAAGGCTGAAGCAGCTCCTCTTTCCCTGGAAAACTCCTCCCTGCCATCTGCCCTGTGCTCATGGCAGGGGTTGATCTACAATTCCTGCTGCTATAAAACTTCTGGTGCTATAAAACTTTCATTTCATACAGATCATTGTATCACTTATCAGAGAGGGAGATTTCATTAGTGTGGCACAAGCTGTCAGAAAAATATGAACATTTCATTTAGTCCTACTCTCCTTTTCCCTGCACACCTTGAGCTTTGCTTTCCTTCAGAGCAAGTATAAACCTAATATATTCTGCTTAGTTGGTTTATTCTCCTTGTTGTGGGATCAGGCTGCAAACAACCCCAGTCAAAGAGYATGTATTTTATTTATAAATATATTTACATGCTCATATATGAACCCAAGGGTAGCTGGGCACATGTGATCTGCAGTTCTATGGTGCTTTACAAAGTGAAATTATCCAGAATGTGCATCTTTGTGGAGAAAAAGGCATTTATGATTCTTTTTAGGGGAATGGGAATGTGGAAGGTCCCATTCCATAAGGGTACAAAGTTGTCACTTTGTTTTTTTGCAAATAGAAAACTTTGATAAGATAAACAGAGCAATTTTCATCACTCACCATACACCCAGCCTATGCAGACACACTCGAATATGGCCACAAAGAGCAGGCACATGCCACTGGCTGCATAGGAGTCAAAGAGCTGGAACACATACATTCCACCCTGGAAGAGAAAATAGGAAAGGGGAAAAAAAAATTGGGGTTGGCACCAGTGGGAATATTTCATAGCAAATCTCTTTTAATTACACTGCCAAGCTGYTGGCTCCCTGGCAAGCTTCCTATTCAAGTTGGTTCCTTCTTGAACAAAGAGTTTTAATTTCTTGGTTTGTTTTTTTTACTCTACACTTCTTTAAGGGTGGTAAATCTGGAGTGGAGAGAAGTAAATTTGATTTTTTTTTTCCAAAAATGCTCTCCCACCTCCCTGATTTTACCTCTGRTTTTTATCACATCAAGCTGTAGTTATTCCCAGGTGATTCTGACCTCCTGATCCTGGTTCTGTGTCTGTGTTATTAATATGTAAAATAATTGATTAAAATGTGGGGAAAGAAGGTAAAATCTGTAGCTACCAAAATCCCTCTCTGATGGTGTGGGGACTACAAAAGAAGTAAAGTGACCTAAAAAGTGTGAATGCAGCTCACAGACTTGAAGCCACATGAAACAAGTYGTCATTATTTGTCACAAAGAAAAAGAAATAAGAATCATCCAATCAATAACATTAGGGTTAAAATAATTAAAATTTTATGGATAATATTACACTTTTTATGTGAGAYACAATCATTTATCACATCTGTGTTTAATATTGAAAAAATGAGGAAGAAGAGTTCACAAGAGAGCATTTCAATGGAAAGGAATTCCAAGGAAGGAAAAAGGGGCTTGAGATGAGCTCCTCAGTTGGAATGTAATGCTTTTGGGGGAGCTTATGTGACCCATTACATCTCAGGCAACTTTCTGCAGATGGAAGAGAATCCTAAAAATAGGAAAAAAATGAAATTTCTACTGCAAAGTCATCATGKTGAGGCTCAGCAAATACCTGAGCAAAATGCAAATTTAGAAATCAACCAACTAAGACAAGTAGAACAAAATTCCTGCATGGATATTCCTGCAGTTTGCACAACTTGCTTCCCTTTCACTCCTCAAGTTTATATTTCTTTATATTTCTTTTCTTATATTTCTTTGTATATCTTAATATCTCTCAGTGCTYTGCTCATCCTGTGYCCTGTGGAGGGGTTATTCCAAGATTTCCCATTTTGCATAGCAAAGATGATTTCACTGAGAATAAGAATGATTTACAGGTAAATATAAAGTCAATAAGTATATAAAATTTCTGTTCARTGCATTACTTCACACAGAGCATCATATCTCTTATCAGAGAGGGAGATTTGATTAGTGTAATTAATTATTAATGATCCAAATTCCAGATTATTCCAAGTTGGTAGGGACACAAAATTTCTGCTCAGAGATTGGCTGCACTGATTGACATGGCCTGATGATCTGGAAACCAAAGATGGTTTGATTTTCTCTTTTCACTTCATCTTTATTGTTCTTTCCATCCAAAATGTGGCTGTTCCTGCCCAGGGCAAGCAAGCAGAACCCATGATCAGTGTGTCAGTCAGCTGCACTGATTGACATGGCCGGGTGATCTGGAAACCAAAGATGGTTTGATTTTCTCTTTTCACTYTACTTMATCTTCTTTATTGCTYTTTCCATCCAAAATGTGGTTGTTCCTGCCCAGGGTGAGCAAGCAGAAACCACAATCAGTGTCTGTGGCTGGCTGGTGCAAAGCAGATGGAATTTCCTTGGCTGGGCTGAGCATTTCTGATTAAAACATCTCCTGAGCTCAGCTGATAAAACAAAGCCACTTTTCCAATTTCAGTTGTTACACAGGAGCTCAGAACAGTCTCTCAAGTATTTTATTGCCACACTCCTGACATGGAAATGTGTCTGTGGCAAAGGTTCTTGAGTTTTATCTGTGGTGGTTGTAACCACAAGTTGTTTCCCTCTGAGCAGTACAAGAAAAKCAGGGGAGAAAGTGGGGGAGAAAGTGATGGGGAGAAAATGATGCATTCATTGATATCAGAAGGCCAATTAATTACTTTATTGGCACCATGATATTTTCTGAAAAGTACCTTTGCCAGGATTTTCTCCTGAGAAAGCCTGAGACAAAAAGAAAAACAATGATTATCTGCTGCTGTGGAATGCAACAGGTGCATCTTTGATTGGTCCATGTGGTTGTTTCTAATTAATGGCCAATCAGAGTCAGCTGGCTCAGACTCTCTGAGAGTCACAAGATTTTACTATCATTTCTTTTCTATTCCTTGCCAGCCTTCTGATGAAATCCTTTCTTCTATTCTCTTAGTATAGTTTTAATATATCATTTTCTTTTAATATAATATATATCATAAAACAATAAATCAGCCTTCTGAAACATGGAGTCAAGATTCTCATCTCTTCCCTCGTCCTGGGACCCCTGTGAACACCACCACACTTTATTATACTGTATTATTCTGTATTATATTACACTACATCTAAACTGAATCTGCACAAGCACCCAGCTCAACTGCACAGAATCCTGTGACTGTAAGACAACACACACACACACACCTGGCCCTGACAGGCCAAGGAAACAAAACCCCATCACTTTGGGTGAACAATCTCCCTAGTGCATTCTGCTTTGGCACAACACAGGAGCAGCAAACGAGATAAGAATTGTTTTGATCATTCTTTTCACTGCTTCTCTCAGGTTCAGAGAGTGTGAATCCCTGTGAGCAGGGCAGCTCTCACCTCAGTTAACATGATGAGGCCCAGGAAGTAGGAGACGACGGAGAGGCCGAGGATGAGCAGCTCCCTCCTGTAGCCCCTGCGGAACACCTTGGGGTACATGTCCACCACGGCTGTCACAATGCTTTCCACACACACAAACTGCAACAAAGGACAGCAAAGATCCAGTCAAACCTGTCTCCTCTGCTGCTGGCACTGGCATTTGCCACCTAACACTTTAAATATCCTCCTGTGTTTTCATCACAGAGGGTGGGTGATCCCTGGGCATGCTCCATAAGCAGAAGCTCAAGCTGAGAGGAACATTTCCCAATGAAAAAGTCCAAAGTTATGGATTTCCACCAAATTCAAACAGTTGGATTCTCTAATATTATAATATATATAATATATTATAATATATTCTCTAATATTAYCCCAGACTGCATTTGCCCTGTAGCAGGTGGACTAAATGAAAATTAAACCTTTCAAATGTGGCWTGAATGGGAATTAAATAATGTACAAACCCTTCATGGGATCCTGTCACTTCCAGGCATTTTTGGCAATTTTGCCATGCATCCTTCAACCTGCTAAAGGAGCAACAGAGTCTGGGGGAAGTTCTCCCCATTTACCAAAAGAGAGAAGTTCCCAGAGCTGTTGGTGCTCAAGCCAGGTAAATCTAAAAAAGGAGGGCAGGAATATGTTCAGTGTCTTCAAACATCAAAAAAAGCAAAAGGCCTGAGCTTCTGACTCAGGGCTCTGGAGCAAGGTTTCTAAAACAGACTAATTCTAACCTAGYCAGAGGTCTGTGAAAAGTCAAAAAATATGGTGTTCTTCTTAGACAATGGAAATGGAATCAGAACAACCTATCTGGTTACTGGCAACGTATCCCTAAAAGTTATTCCCTTATAATGAGCTATTCCCATTAATCATCATATAGACAGCACTCTCATTAAAATAGAAGCCCTTTTAGTATCACCACCTGGAAATTTACAACATATATATATATATATATATATATATATGTATATGTGAATTTACATCAGCTTTTAAACATTAACGCCCCAAAATAGACACTGGAATAGTCAAGAGCAGAATCCAGGAACTTCTCACTTAAAAAAAAAAAAAAAAAAAAAAAGACTTTTAAGAACCTGTTAGATCATTAAAAAGAGCAGTTATCAAAACATTAAATTTAAGGATTGGAAATGTCATGCACTTTCTGCACCCAGTTATGCCAAGAGTTGAGCTGCATGCTAAAAATCCCAGGCACTTCACGTTTTCTTTGAGCAGCTTCTGTAATTTTTACAGTCACACAAGGACAACGACTTCTGTGCTGCCCCTTTGCTGCAGGATATGACTGCACATTCCTTGCTATGGTATCTTGCAGTAAAAATACACCATAGAAAAYTACATTATCCCTATCTGATATTCAGCTTCAGAATTCATTGCCAAGTGCTTTAAGAATGGGCTGGTATTTTACTGAAGCGTGGATTTTAATCAGCCCCGTTGAAGTTCAGACTGATTTCCATGTTAATAATGAGAGCTGGAGTCAGGCTGAACCAGCATTTGCAGTGAATCATGAAAGAATATCCAGCATCACAACTAAGATTTAAAGAAGCAAAGAATCAAGTTAGGGTTCAGTCTTTCATCAGGCTGATGGTGTTTAGGGGTGATTTTCACCTGTTGGGGAGGTGGGAAAAAAAGCAAAAGCTCATTGCAGTGGGGTTTGTTTCATACCTGACTGTCCAAGCCCAGGAAGATGAGCATCATGAAGAACAGAGCTGCCCACAGAGGAGACAGAGGCATCATGGTGACAGCTTTAGGGTAAGCAATGAATGCAAGCCCTGGTCCTGAAAAGGAGTAAAGAAATGAAAAGTTTATACTTGTGTGGGAGTTGGAGATGGAGTCCAGCTCCTCCAGAGCAGCCTGAGCTGTGGGAGAACAGCATTGCTGACACCAAAAGCATGGCTCTGGCTGAGCAGGGCTCACTCTGCATCACTTTTCACACTGTTTTATGTGGACACAGCCATTTTCCTCTTCCTGCTCCCTTCCCCATCCCCTGTGGAAGCTGAGAGAGTGAGCAGCAGTGTGGATGCCCAGCTGCTGCTCAGGGTCAGCCCACCACAGCCTGATTCTTCTGCCATGGCAGAKAAGAGGAACTAAACCCAAGGCTGAACTCCTTCACTAACACTGCATCTCTCATAGTCTGAACAATTTTATCAGAAATGGCACAACCCTGCCTGCATCCTGGCCAAAGGATGCTCAGCTTCYCTTCAGACATCCCAGTGCTTTCTGTTCCCCTTTTTTGTGTGGATGTGCAGCTCTACAAACATCCCTGAATAAATCATAGCTGTGCTCCTGTGATTGCCTTATATAACTTCGGAACATATCCTGGAGTCTTCATCTATAACTTAGGAACATATCCTGCAGTCTTTATTTTTCTGCTAACCTGGTGCAAGGCAAAGGTTGGTTCCCATCCTGCTCTCTGTTTTGGGGTGCTGCTGCTGTGTGACATTAGCTGCATATTTAGAAAAATCTTCAAAATAGAACATTTTTGTAACTGATAACTTCTCAGATCTGCTAAGAGACCTTCTCACCTTGCTCATGTTTTTCTGCTTTTATTTAWCAGCTGTTTTTTATGAAGCCAGCCAGCTTTCAAAGCAGGGGCACAAAGGCCAATAAAGGAGAGCTCTGTGCTCCTGCTGCAGTAACTTCAGTGCAGATCTGTCACACTCTGCTGCTTCTTCATTTAGAGCAGCATTTATAAGCTCCTATAATGAAGTGGAAACCAGCTGTATGGATTTTAGGAAAAGATAAATATTTTCCATGAGAGCAYCAGTGAAGCCCTGCTTGTTTTGCAGTTTTCCTGGGATTAACTCCATGAGAGTCATTTTTCCTCCTGAACAACTCAGCATTGCATTGGTTTGGGGTTTTTTGTTTTTGATTTTTGTTTTTTTAGGTTTGTTTTTGTTTTGTGGGTTTTTTGTTTTGGTTTTTTTTGTTTGGTTTTTTTTGTTTGGTTGGTTTTTGAGGTTTTTTGGGTTGTTTTTTTTTTGGGGGGTGCAGTCTCCTGCTCTTTTTCTTCTGCTTGATGATGTTACAGCCACAAAGGTGTGGAGTAACTTCCATTGGCTGCCCAGCTCCAGTGGTGGTTGTGGATGGTTAAGTTTTCATAAATCTGTGTCTGTGTGCCTTTCTGATCTCTCATTTTAACAGCTGCAGCTTTTTTTTTCTTTAATATCCTTTTTCATTTTTTTTTCCAGGAGGAATAAATATTTGTGGATGTCAGTYTGTCTCACTGAAAGAAGGTAGAATGCAGATGAGGATTAACACTCACAACTGAGTTTAGCTCTGCTAAACAACATTCTGGATGCTCAGCTGGAGAAAGTCTGTGTAGTTTGTGACTCCCTGAATTCATGAATTTGGTTCTGTGCACAGCAGCATTCATCTTTTTCACACACAAATGTATGGCCACAAAAATAGTTCAGAACTCTTCCTGCAGCAGTTATTCCATTGAGTCATCTCATGGCACAGACTGTGAACTCTGGCCTCACCCTCTGGGCATTTTTGTTAACTCAGAATTTGGAACTCACCTGATTCTGCAACTTCTGCAATGGGCACGCCTTGTTCATAGGCCATAAATCCAAGAACTGAAAAGATAGCAAAACCAGCAACAAAGCTTGTGCCACTGTTCAAGCAGCAGAGCATGATGCAGTCTCTGAAAATATAAATAAAAAACACTGCAGTTGATCTCCAGAGCTGGGGTTTCTTCCATCCACTCAGCCAGAGCACTGACAGAACCCTGGGCTGCAGGAATGGAAAGCTCATTAACAGTGTTGTTCATTAACAGTCAGGTCCCAACTCAGATTATTCCTGAGAGCAACCAGGACACCATCAGAATATCCTTGCTTGTGTTTTAACTGCTGGAGTGGACTTGTTGCAAGTCACTTGCAGTTTTCCAGTAAAATCTTTWAAAAAACATGTAAAACTATGTCAAACATGTAATTAATTGTTAAGGACAATTTCTCCATAAAATTCTATACTAATAGATCCAGAGGGTATGAACTCCATTACTGAAAACTCTTTAACACAAAATCATGTCATGTCTTGATTGGCTGCGGATCTACAAAAACCAAAAACTACACCTCTGTGGCTCAGATCTAACTCACTTCTTTATCCGCTGCTTAAACATTGGCTAAAAAAATATATCCATTGCCAAATATATTCCCGGCACAAAATATATCCAGTGCACTCCTTGGATCGCTAGACATATTAAGAAATGAAAAGTAATAAATAAAATTTAAAAAAAAACTAAAAAAGGCAAAGGCAGTGCAAGGCCAGGAGATTGTCTCAGACAAACAGCATCCCACACTTCAACCACAACAAAAGGACAAGGCAAGGTTGAAAGGAGATTTCTTTTGCCCAGGCTGTGGAAAACATCTTAATAATAATTATACTGAATAGATTCCATAGGTATGAACTCATTAATAAACTTTCTAACCAAAATGTTGATGTTTGAGTTTGCTGGGGAAAAAAAAAAACGAAACTGTCACTGCGTACAGATCTCAGCTGCCTAGTCTAATCCCCCTGTTAAAGAACATTTGAGAAGAATATATCCATGCAATGATATTGCAAATACACTCACATGCACTATTGGTTGAGGTAGACAGTATGTAGTACATGAAAAGTTAATAAATAAATAATAAACAAAAAGAAAAAAAATAAACAGAGGCAAAGGAGTCAGGGCCAAGAGTTATGTCTCAGACAAAACACATCCCTCTACACACTTCAAACCCACAACAAGGACAGGCCCAAGGTGAAGAGGATTTCTTGCACTCTATGCTGAAAGCATCTTTAATAATAATCTATACTAATAGATCCAGAGGGTATGAAACTTCATTAATAAACTCTACAAAAGTGTGTGAGTTTGTTGTGGAAAGAGAAAACACAAAAACAACCCTGTGTCAGATCTTAGCTCCTTCTATCCCTGTTAAAGAACAAAATTGGAAAATATATCCATCAATATATTGGCAAAATATTATCCATGCATTTGGTTTCTAACATAAAGTTAAGAAATGCAAAATAATAAATAAAATAGAAAAATATTAAAAATAAAAAAGAGGCAAAGCAGTTGCAGGGCCAGAATGTCTCAGGACAAAACACAATCCACACTTCAAAGCCACAACAAGGAAAGGCAAGTGAAGTAGGATATTCTTTGCCCAGTGAAACATCTTTAAAGATAATAATTATATTAATAGATTCCAGAGGGGCATGAAGCTCATTAATAAACTCTCAAATGGTCATGTTTGTTTGCTGGGGAAAAAAAACCAACCTGTTTGTCAGATCGTAGCTCCTTCTACCCTGTTAAACATGGAAAAAATATATCCATGCAATAATCCATTGCAAAATCATATCCATGCACTTTGGTTTGCTAGACATATTTAAGAAATGAAAAGTAATAAATAAATTAAAAAAACAAAAATAAAAAGAGGCAAAGGCAGTGCAGGGCCAGAGATGTCTCAGACAAACACATCCCACACTTCAAACCACGACAAGGACAAGGCCAAGGTGAAGGAGGATTTTCTTTGCCAGTGCTGGATAACGTCACAGAGACATATCACTTTAGCAAGATATCAGGGAAGATCCTCCTGCAGAAAGGTGTGATTCCCCCAGAGCACAGGGAAATCTTGCTGCTCCTGCTGCTCTGACAGCTCTGCAGGAGTGACAGATGATGGATGCTGACAGTCCCTCCTTGGGGACTGTTTGCAGAGACAGCTGTGTGCTTGAGAAAGTAACAATCCAGCCTGGATGTCTGAGCTAAAGGAGGGTTCTAACCCACTGAAACACAAGGCAAGCCTGGAGCTGTCTCRAGCCCATCCCTTAATCTGCTTTATCCCCATCCCACTGTGGCTCTGAAGCAAATTTTTGTGCACGTTGTCAATAAGAAGAAAGGACCCTGTAAAATCCAGCAGATTTCTAATTCACAGCTTCAATAATTCAGTAAAGGATCACATCTTTGTCACAGATTTGCAGCTGAGAATCAGAGACAATTCCTACTTCCAAGTCCTGGCAATTATTCCCTCCAAACTTCCCTGCTGCTCTCCCTGCTTTGCTGTTTGTCTCATTTAGTATTTTTACCCCGTAACAGCATCTCATCCATTTTTGGAGCTCAAAGTGAAGTGAGCAGTTCCAGCAACTTGTTCCTTCACTGAAGAGCCCTGCAGTGGCTCCCAGATGTGCCCAAAGCTCTTCTGACTCCCCTGGGACTCGCTGAGCACCAGGCACACCCATTCCCCTGGCAGGGAGCACCTGCACATCCCTGAGCTGCAGAGCCAAGGACCAGCTCAGCCTTTGGCTCCCTCTCATCACCTCAGCTACACTTCATTTTAACTATTGTTTTGGGAAGGTTTTATTGTTTTCACAAAAATTTCAGAGTAAAAATAATCTTTGTGGCACAACATCTACAAATTGCTAAAATGTGCCCATGGAAAAGAATGAATATTCCCATTTGTACTGGAGACTCAGACATGGACAAGTGCAGTGATGTTCACACTTCTTTCATGCCTGGATTCTCTCTCACACTGTTCATTTGCAGTGAAATACTTGCTGCAAATATAATTCTAACCTTTATTTATTTGCTTTACATATGAAATCCTCCTTGTAGTTATGCCCAGTTCTACACTTTGGACATCTTAAAGCAAAATAGCAATCCAAAGTAAAGGACTGAGGAGCACAGCGCCGTGGCTAGAGAGATCACCAAAAAAAAAAAAAAAAAAAAAGAAAAATTCAGCCCCTCTGACCTTCCTCAAGTGAATTTCAGCTCTGAAGAGCTCTGGGGACTCCTCACCAACCTCTCTCAACCTCAGGAACTGGTGGTCAACAACCAAGAAATTGCAACTGAGGTGTGATGAAACCTGTTGATAAGAGAGTCAGAAAGATGAATTTTATAATCCATCTGGGGGGAAAAGAGAGCTCCTGCTTTGGGGTTGCAGCCAGATGATGCCTCCACTGGGCAACGGGCTGTTTTCTTCGAGATAAGATTTGCTTTAGATGATTCCTGCTTCAAAGCAGTCTGAACACCAGATTCCTTCCTTCTGAGCGAATGTTGTAGGCACAGGTATTTTTGAGAGTGCTGGTCTGAGTGGGAGATAAAGGCTGAAGCCCCTGGCAGTGGTGCCGTCAGTTGTGCTTTTATATTTTCAGGTTCTGTCTGCTTAGTGTGTGGGTCTGAGCTCATATTTATGGGATGTGAGCTACTGTGCACAGAGCAGGCGAGACAAAACAATTCTGCTCGAGCTGGGCACATAGCGAAAATGATCCAAAGATCTCAGCCCAAGAGCACAACACCGTGGGCGGAGAAGGAGAAAAACAAGCAGGGTGGACTGCCAGGGCTAAAGCTGGAATGTGACAAATGAACTTGCACTAGGTGCAAATGGATCAGCAAGAATGTCCCGGGACAGACCTCCGTCCCGAGCCGTTGCAGTTTGGGGCATTTTGGTTCAAACTCTTGGGTTCAATTTTTGGGGCCATTTTGGTTCATCTTGGGTCTCATTTTTGACCATTTTTGGTTCAATTTGGGTTCATTTTGTGACCATTTGGTCCACTCTTGGGCATTTGGGGTCATTTGGTTCATCTTGGTGCAGCCTGGCTGGGCTCTTGGTCGCCCAAGGTCCATCCAGTGAGGAGCCCCTTTTAATAAATCCCTGCTGTCACAGACAGTCTTTTATGAAAAATCGCTTTCTTTTAGATTTTTTCTCCTGAGAAGCTGAGAGGCCTCAGGAACAAAATGCAAACAATGGTTATCTGCTGCTGTGGAATGCAACAGGTGCATCTGTGATTGGTCTCATGTGGTTGTTTCTAATTAATGGCCAATCACAGTCAGCTGGCTCAGACAGAGAGCCCGAGCCAAAAGCCTTTGTTATCATTCTCTCTTTTCCTATTCTTAGCCAGCCTTCTGATGAAATCCTTTCTTCTATTCTTTTAGTATAGTTTTAATGTAACATATATCATAAAATAATAAATCAAGCCTTCTGAAACATGGAGTCAGATCCTCATCTCTTCCCTTGTCCTAAGACCCCTGTGAACACWGTCACACCCTGCTTCATTCTGTAACTCTGTCCAGCCTCTGTTCTAGGGCAGCCCTCACAAGGCATCAGCCCCTTACAGTGGGGCAGAGCCCAGCTGSACAACCCCACAGAACAAGAGGATCCCAGGGATCTTCTCTCTCAGGGAACTCTGGCAAACCACAGCAGCGTGGTACCAATTATCTGCAGGATAATTCTCCACAATTCTCCAAGGAAATGGGAAAAAGGGGATTTTCATCCCCCCCAGCCAGTGAGTTCCTGTTCATTTCAGATACCACCACCMCAGCTGAATGGTTCCATCCCAGGGAGGCAGTCACAGACTGAACACAGCTTCTCTCATAAAAATATAGCCTCTGGTTTCCCTTCCCTTGTCTTTGCAGGAGTTCTACCAACCCCTCAGCTCCTGAGAAGACAGAAGTACCCTGTAGTTCAGGGATTTCTTTCTGCTATGGGAAGAAAAACCAGGAGGGGGATCTGGATCCATTGGTCGTGAAACCAACGAATTTTGAAACACAAATGCTCAGGAACCATGGGAAGGGCAACATGAATTATTTATGTGCACCCTTGGCAGGAGGACATCAGAGCCTGACTGAAGCCCAGACTGATTTCAAGTGAAAGGAAAACTTCAAATTTTTATGAAAACTTCACATTCTTCCAAATTAAACTCCTGCCAATCACCTGAATAATTCAAGTTGTGCATCACTTCTCCTCTCCCTGCCTGACAGGCAGGACACTTCTGAAAATTCATCCTGCCTTCCWTAAGGAGCCTCTCTGAGCCCACAGAGCCCCTGGCATCCCTCCAGTCCCTTCCTTGCCTTTGTGGGTTCCTCAAGACCCARTTGAGAAATTCCCATTTCTCWTTTCCTCCTARRCTAGAAACTTGACAAAGGASAAATSWTCMGGTCTTAAAGGTTTTGTCCATGTGTGAAATCCCTCCTTTATCTCCTGCTCYRCAGTGGGAACAGGAGAGCTGACCCTGGACTTGTACCTGGGRATGGATTTGGGATTYTGAGGTGAATACAGATCWGAGGAAACATCAGTACRCCTGTCTGTGATCCCTGTGGGGAAACACTGTCCCTTCTCAGAGGGGTCACTTGAGATCCAAACTCTGGGACACCCAGGGAGGAGCATTTTTTATGTTTTTCAATCAAAGATATGTAAGGATGATAAAAATACATTTCCCATTTAAAGACATGAAGTGACTTTTGCAATTCATTTACCACATTAATGAATTAAATCAGGTTYAAATCTTTAAATTCTTTAAATGGAAATCTTTACATTCACAAGGCCCATGTGCAGTTCASACTTTCCCATTTCCCACTRAAATACCTCTTGCCATTWTTTTCCTTAGGGACAAAATAACTGGAGTAAAAACCAGCAGAAATCAATGATGTTACAATAAAGCTGTGAGAATTGCAGGAGAAACCCCCCAGCTTGATTTTATTATTTTAAAGTGCTGGTTAGAATAAAAAAATGTCATTTTCACATCAGAGCTCTGTTATATTTTTCAATGAAAGATATGTAAGGATGATAAAAATTCATTTCCCATTCAAAGACATGAAGTGACTTTTGCAATTCATTTACCACATTAATGAACTAAACCAGGTTTAAMTCTTTAAATTCTTTAAATTGCAATCTGTAAATTCACAAGGCCCATGTGCAGTTCACACTTTCCCATTTYCCACTGAAATACCTCTTGCCATTTTTTCTCCTGCAATTTTCCCTTAGGAAAGGGAAGTAAATGGAGTAAAAAAGAGCAGAAAATGATGATGTTACAATCAGATTGTGGGAACTGAAGGAGGAAAAAAACCCCAGCTTGATTTTATTATTTTAAAGTGCTGGTTAGAATACAAAATTGTGATGTGGTTTTCACATCAGAGCTCTGTTTATGTCTTGCCCTGCCCACCTTGGCCACATTCTGCTCTTTTCTTCACCACTGTCCTCCCCCTTCCCTCAGACTCATTGAAAATCACATGTCAGGACACATTAACATCCATTTCCTAGCTGGGAAATTTGGGAAATGTTTTGTGAGGGGAACTGTGGAGCCTGGATGGAGTAAAAGGTGTTTGGCCGCAGCATCCTGCTCKGGAGCTTCAGAGCAGAGCCCCAGGCTCAGGGAGAAGGAAAGAAAGTTCCATAAATCCAAACTCCTGCTTTTTGTAAAAAAAAAGAAACCTCAGGAAATTCCTGCACTCTTGAGGCACTGACAGTTTCTAGCTGGGATACAGCTGGAAAGAAATATAAATAAAACTGAGTAAGACAGGAGAGGAGTGGTACCTTTGCTAAAGSTTGTGGTAATTAGGGAAAAGGTTCATTAGCAGCAGCTCTGAAGGACTCACACCACTTTCTGCAGCAAAACATTTTGTCTTGCTAAGACATGGAAAGAAGGAGCATTTCCTAAAACTGCCTCCTGATGTCTCCAAGTAAAACTGTAATTTAGAATTTAAATCAATTTGGGGGTTTGGTGTGGTTTGTTTAGGATTCTTTCACTTTTGGACTGKGTTATTTCCTTTACAGAAAAATGAAATTTTAATTCTCTCGCGGGAGATCTCAATGGAGTCACTACCACCAAACTGTCCTTGTAGGRATTTTAGGAGAACTAATTCAATAACCATGAATTTCAGCAGAAAASACTAGTGCTCATAATGCTGCCCATGCCAGAAATGTGGAACAGGGATTTTGTGCAAATCAATCCTTTGGCCATTGACTCAGGAGGGATGAAAACCTCCTGAAGTCATTGACAATTCCCTCCTTGGGAATACAGAGATAAGCCATGAAATGCCYCCCATTCCMTCTGGGMTGGGGACTGTAAACTTCCCAAAAAATGGGGAAAAGTGGCAGTCAGAGCATAGAGCAAACTGAGGTGATTTTTAATGGCAATTTCTGGTAGCACTTTTCAAAAAGCAG
>NDFG01000012.1:1765362-1802961 GCA_002167245.1 Sporophila hypoxantha
TGTGTGTTTGTGGTTATCCATGGGAAAAAGGGAAGGGAAGTGGTTCCAAATGCCACCCCAAGAGCAGAACTCAGGGCTGGAGGGTGTTACCTGTAGCAGTTGTTGTTGTAGTTGTTGTAACTCCCCAGGGCTGTCAGGCACCCCAAGCAGATGGCGTAGGAGAAGAAGATCTGTGTGCCAGCRTCCACCCACACCTGGGGACAGAGAGCAGGGAGAGCTTCAGAAAGCAGCCAGCAGAAACCCCCCTCCTGCCAAATGTGGGCTGCAAACCTGCACACGTGGCTCTGCAGGTKAGGAGGGTCTGGCAAAGCTTTGACAAATCATAAATTAAAAAAAAATAAATAATATGCTGAGAGTGAAAATTCCCCTTCCCATACCAGCTGGTCTTTACAGGCTCAGCCTAAAGTGGAAAGGGAGACAGAATTCCTAGAGAAGAACCTCACCCATTCCATTCATTAATTGCTTTTAGATAGTTTTAGTAATTGCAGCCTAAATAGAATCACCTGCATTTATATCGCTCGTGTGGGAAAGTTATTTATTCAAATTTAAAACTTTAGTGTGAATAATTGCTCTAATAATTGAATAAAGACAAAATGTGCTATTCCTATAGCACATAAATACATAAGAAGATAATACATAAATACAGATAATACATAAATTAAGCTGGGGAAAGAAGGGATAATTTATCCAGGGAAGGATGTTTTCAGCAAAATTTAATGGATCCAACAGGCACAAAATTACAGTTCTGGTCACTGTACAATCAACAAATAAAAGTTCTGTAGAGCTGAACGAGTCAGTAGCTCTGTAATGCCATTGTGGGAACATTTGTATCCTAAAGTGATGCAAACAATTTGAAATGAGAGAAAAGGAAGCCTGAGTTGCCACAGTGAGATTCTTCTCCTCAGAGCAACCTCAGAACATTAATGAGCAGGTTCATTTTACTTTCACAGTACTGCAACAAAGCCATTTMTTTCACCTGACCAGTGGGGGTGTGTTCCCACTGGAGCTGAAGGTACCCCTTGAAGTCCTGGATATGGAGATATGGAGACCCCAAACCCCCAGAGCTGCCATCCAATAGAATCCTGTTTTCCTGGGGTAAAGGATCTCTTTAAGTCCTTTGTTACAGCAGAGCAGCCAAAACACCGAACCCTGAGTGATGATCAGAGGCAGTGGCTGCGCAGCCATTCCCTGCTATGTTGGAGCCAGGGAGGAGGGAGCACAGGAATGATTTCAGGACTAATAACAGCCATCAAATCCTCCTAAGCACACCAAGGGGATGTGTTTGTTTCACAGCTGATCAAGTGAGACCTTGCTCTCTGGAGCTGTTGAGTGTTTCTGCTTAGAAATAACATTAAGATCACATTTGATTTACATCAGAGGCTTAAAGGGTTTCGTTGCTGTCACCCCRAATAAGACACAGCTGGTTACATCCCAGAGCTTCACCAGGAAAAGCTGCACACAGAGAGCCTTTTGACAGACAGGCTCTTTAACAAGACTGGAAGCTCCCAAAATGCTGTGAGGAGCGTGGGTCAGCTGAAAATGCTCCTTCTGCTGGGGCCCAGGCAAAAGCTGGGAAAGTGGATCAGCACATGGATCCTTCCTTTTCCCTTTTCCTTTCCCCCTTTTCCCTTTTCCCTTTTCCTTTTCCTTTCCCTTTTCCCTTCCCTTCTCTTTCCCTTTTCCCTTTCCATATTCCCTTTTCCCTTTTCTCGCTTTTCCTTCCCTTTTCCCTTTTTCCTTCCCCTTCCTTTTTCCCTTTTCCCTTTTCCCTTTCCCTTCCCTTTTCCCTTCCCCTTTTTCCTTCTCCTTTTCCTTTTCCCTTTTTCCTTTCCCCTTTCCCTTCCCCTTTTCCCTTTTMCCTTTTCCCTTTCCCTTCCCTTTTCCCTTTTTCCTTCCCCTTCCTTTTTCCCTTTCCCTTTTCCCTTTTCCCTTCCCCTTTCCCTTTTCCCCCTTTCCATTTTCCTTTTTCCTTTCCCTTTCCATTTTCCCTTTTCCCTTTTTTTCCCTTTTCCCTTTTTTCCCTTTGCCCTTTTTCCCTTTATCCTTTTTTCCCTTTTCCCTTTCCCTTTCCCCTTTCCCTTCCCCTTCCACCTTCCCCCTTTCCCATTCCCTTTTTCCTTTTCCCTTTCCCCTTTCCCTTCCCCTTTCCCTTTCCCCTTCCCCCTTTCCCATTCCCTTTTTCCTTTTCCCTTTTCCTTTCCTTTCCCTCCCTGCCCTCCCCCAGCTGCAGGGCAGGGCACTGAGAGGAGCATCACAAGTGCTGCTATGTCCTTCAAAGGAAAAAAAAAAATACCACCACATCCCACAGGGAGTCAGCCTAAAAAGGGGCAAACACTCTGAGAAACCTCTTCTGCAAGGAAACTTTCACATATTCCATAAACTGGAATCAGACTGAGGAGAGGTTTTGTTGCACTCTATGACATCAGTCTAGAAATTCCCTCAGAACTGAGGGCTGATGTTTAAATAGGAATGGAGAAGCAATTTTATTTGCTGAATGGAATAATACAATCTGCATAGCTTCTTTGGGCTTGTATGCTCAGAGGACAAGTGACATTTAATTCTTTCAGGTTTCTAAAATGGCAAGAAGTGATCAGCAAAGTGGCAAACAGGAACATCCATTCAGAAGTAAATTTTCTGTGGCTGAAAAACCACGAGAGCTGGAGTAACCCTGGTGTAAACTGCCAGGCACACCAACACTTTCAAGCCCTGAAAATGACATTTCAGATCAGTTCTCCATCTCCTTGCCCAGCAGCCAGGCACCAGCTGACATTTAGCCTCAGACTGCAGCACTCAGTTCCTGGCAGGAAGGTGAGGTGAGACTGGTGAGGTCTCAAATTGTTCATTAGTCTGATTGTTCATTAGTCTGATTGTTCATTAGCCTGTGCCACCCCAGTTTGCTCATTCCCAAAGGGCACCTSAGGGGAAGTTATTSTCATTCCAGCTTGATGGGCTCCTGCAGACACCAATCCCAAATCCAGGTGCCCCCACCCAGCTCACAGCCCCAGAACCATGATGGGATATGTCTGAGTGCTGAGTCTGCCTCAATCCAGGAGTTGTTCCCCTTTCCATGCAGAGCAGTGACATTCTGAAGGGCAGGGACACAGGAGGACCTGGGGCAGACCAAAGAGGACATTTGCCTGAAAGGTGACACAGCTTTCTTCTGTGCCATGAGGAAAGGACCTGAGAACACCAGAGAACACCCTGTGAGTCCTTCATGAACTCTGAGCCTTGAAAACCCTCAGGTCAGTGATAAGAAATTCAATTTAGCACTCACAAACTTGGGATTGGAACAGCTTTCTAGTTTCTATCAGTTCCTATCTTAAAGGACGTAAATAACTTTCTTAGCTTTCTTCATCTCATATTAAAAGTTTCCATGCCCAAACAAGATTAAAATTAAAGCTCAAAAACTTTGATAACTAACCCTGATATTTGAAAAATCGCAATTTCAAAGGACAGAACCTTACAAAACAATAAACAGGAGCATTTTCTACTAAAAATGGAAAGTGCTGCTCTGCAACATCCAAGTCTCTCAAGTCTGGCAACGCCCTCAAAATTTAAACTCTGTGTGGGTAACCTCAATTTGGCCTTCTTGTGGCAGGTCTAGGGCACAATCTCCATTTCCATGGGTGTTTTCTGTGCCCAGGGAGATGAATTGAGCTGGCCAAACACAGGATGCTGCTGTCTGGAGGATGCCCTGCCTCCTTTGTGCTCATGCCATGAAAGCAGGAGAAGGAAGAAAGAAGGGGGATGTGCTGTAGTGCAGACAACAGAGCCCTGCTCTGGAGAATTGGGCTCTTTTCATGTCCCTGCCATAAAGTTTCTATGGGATGTTATGTCCATAAATCACTTCAAGCAGCCTTTTCTCACATGCTCCTTGACTTGGCTGTGCCCTAATGGGTGTCCAAAGCAAAGGAGAAAGTTATTGCTGCAGATAAAGTGAATTAAAGTCACTTCTTGAACAACTAAAAAACCCCACAGTTTAACAAACCAAACTGAAAATCCCCAGAAGAGTGWCAGCCCCTCATTTTAGTCTCAATATAAATGTCTTTCTGTATGGAGTCATGCCAAACACTGAAAGTAAAATAAATGAGGTTTCTGAAGCACATGGCCAGTGCAGAAATAAGTCCCTTTGCAAGGCTGAGCCAGATTTTTTGTGATGATCAAACYTTATGCAGTCAATTTAGAGGGCCAAGCAAGGGGTGAGAGGGATAAAACAAAATATTGCATAACTGTCCTGAGCTGAGCTCAGTGCCTGAGCAAAGCAGAGACCCCAGGGACAACCTGGGATGTGTTGGTGTTGATTATTTCCATCATGCATGGAATAAAAAGCAATTCCTTCAGATGGAATAAAAACAATTAATGGAATTGTTGTTTCTTTTGGAAAAAAAACCCAAAATCATGGAATAAAAAGCAATTCCTTCAGATGGAATAAAAAACAATTCATGGAATTGTTGTTTCTTTTGGAAAAAAACAAAATTATGGAATAAAAAGCAATTCCTTCAGATGGAATAAAAAACAATTAATGGAATTGTTGTTTCTTTTGGAAAAAAAACCCAAAATCATGGAATAAAAAGCAATTCCTTCAGGTGGAATAGAAAACCATTCATGGAATTGTTGTTTCTTTTGGAAAAAAACAAAATCATGGAATAAAAAACAATTCCTTCAGGTGGAATAAAAAACAATTCATGGAATTGTTGTTTCTTTTGGAAAAAAACAAAATCGTGGAATAAAAAGCAATTCTTTCAGATGGAATAAAAAAAAACCAATTCATGGAACTGTTTCTTTTGGGAAAAAAAAATGGAATAAAAAACAATTCCTTCAGGTGGAATAAAAACCAATTCATGGAATTGTTGTTTCTTTTGAAAAAAAACCCAAAATCATGGAATAAAAAACCAATTCCTTCAGGTGGAATAAAAAGCAATTCATGGAATTGTTTCTTTCAGAAAAAAAAAAAAAACAAAATCATGGAATAAAAACTACAATATCTCAAATTCCAGGGGTTTCTCTAACTTTGTACCTTCCCTCTGCTTTCTGTGCTCTCTGGATATGTTTTGAACAAGCTACAGTGCAGCTGTTATGAAATCTCTCTGTGGATGCAGGMAGCATCTCCCAGGACACTCTGACTTTAACTGGCACTTCCTCCATGACAAACAGCTGAATAACTCAATTTTTTGTAAAAATGCAAAAAAAAATTTGCGTAAAATTGTTCCACGTCTGGGCAACATGGGAAAATCAGGCAGCTATTTTCAGTCTGATCCTCCCAAAAGATAGGCAGGGCTTTTTTAAAAAAATGAAATATATTCTGTTGTCACCTGAGAAGGTTCATTTGACAGCCCAGGGGCTGATGTGCAGCTTCTCTCGTGGGGGTAAAGCAGCACACACACCCCCCCTTCTCCCTTGGCAGCATTTTAAATTCCATCTCCCAGGTTTCTGTGCAATTCCCTTGCACAGATCGCTGGGACACTGCCCAGGKGACAGTCTGGGGCTCCATGGTCACGGCTGAGCTGGGGGAGCTGCCACATCCAAGGGTCTCCGTGTGAACAGGAGCAACAGTGGAACACCAGGAGGGYTCTCCCAGTAAATAAAATCAATATTTTGGTTCTCTGTCTGTCCCTGGTCTTGCCTACAGCCCACACAGCTCAGTTTGCTCCCTTGGGAATTCCTGTCAAAATCAAAGGTATTAATTTGACATTGAAGCCCAAGCACTGGCTGGGATCTGCATAAATACCCACTTTTTTTTCCCCCCCTCATTTTTAACAGTGAGGTTGAACACCAAAGCTGAAAGCATCCTTAATTCCAGAGTGTAAATGACAATCCCATCATGAAGCACTGCCTGAGAATATGGGAGAGCTCACAGACCAGTTAAAACCTGTGCTTGCTCTTTTAAAATATGATGTTCCAAATGTTGACAGTCATTCATTTCCCATTTTGTTATCAGAGAACAAGCAATCACTCCAGGTTTTCTTTTAATTTAAATTATTCATTACTTTTTGATGAACCTCTGCAATGTTTGTATTTTAAAAAGCAGTTTGCCTTCAGTTTCAAATGAGAATTTTAAAAATAAAGCCGTGGCTGTCAGGAGATAATAAATGAAATYTCAAGGTTAGGGCATAGAATAACTGCAGAATTTTATCACAAATGCCTGAATAAAACAACCTTTTGCCAGATAGGTTTAGGTATGACAGGACTGTAGGAAACCAGCAAAATGTGAAGTTTTGACCTTGAGGTAACACCTGCACTAAAAAGTGACCCCAGCAGATATGGGGCAATTAGCAACAGGTTTAATTAAGAGCACTAACAAAACCTTTYGGAGAATCAAAGCATTTCAAAAGTACCTGCTAGAGCTCTCCCTAACAAAGGCTTCCTTCCTCTCCTGTGGAATGAGGTGGGAGAGTGTTGACGGTGTCACAAGGTTTTCGGGGTGAAGGAAGAGACAAGATGGGCTCTATGATCAGAAGGCTTGATTTATTATGTTATGATTATATATATTACATTATAACTATACTAAAAGAAAAAGAAAAGGAGAGTTTCCAGAAGCTGCTAACTACCTAAGAAYAGAATAGAAAGAATGATAACACAGCAGCTCTCTCCGGCTCTGTCCGGGAGTTCTCCAGCTCTTCCAAACACTCAATCTGGGCCAATCCAGAACTGACCTGTTGCATTCCACAGAAGCAGATAACCTATTGTTTACATCTTGTTGCTGAACTTCTCAGCTCCAGCAAGAAAAAATCCTGAGAGAGGATTTTTCATAAAGAAATGTCTGKGACAGGAGAGTATCGCCGGCCAGGGGCTCTGTACAAATCACAAACGGGACGGCACTGCTGTGGAACGTGCCTTGAGCTGTTTGATTTTCCAGCATCAGCCTCATTCCATGGTTATGACAATGGGAAGATGCCACCAGCTCACATCCCAGGCAGCAGACACAGAACTTAATGTTACAATTTACTTTATAAGCTTCTTGGCCAATCCCACAAAGCAAAAGCACACTGACAGTAGTTCTATCCAGCCACAATAAGCACACGTACCTTTGGTTGAAACAATGCTTGCTTATTTCAAACACAATACCTGCTTGTAAGCCTTAAAACACAATGCACAGAGCTCCATTATTAAGCTTCAAACTTCCTAATATCTTGCTAGATAAACTTTTCTGTAGCTTAGAGAGTTATTCTAGACAAGCGTTAATACACAGACCATTGTTCTATTTGTCCTTGCTTTTCTACTTTTTAAATGATTTTTCTGCTGACCAATCTCTTGGCTGCTGCTTAGCTCTGATCACAGTTCTGCTGTCTCTGGGGCCTGCCTTTTGCAGCTTTCCCAAAACTCTCTGATTGTGTGGATTCCCACAACTCCCCCTCTCTGTTCATTTAAAAAGAAACCTTCATAATCGTGTCGTTTATTACTTGCGTTTCGTAGCCTTACTATAACATTTCTGCTTATTACCTGCTTAAAGCATTTTCTTGCTTGCACTAAGCATTGCTATATTACAACACAGCAATTTAATGTAGTGAAAGTCCAGCCAGTTGAAAGGGTATAAATTCCACCTGACCATAGTTACAAGTCATTGTTTGAAAAAGTCTTGTCGATTCCAAGGTCTTAATTCAAAACCTTAACTCAAAATCGGTGGATCTGGTTCTGCAACYGACCTGTTTAAAAAATTAAAAACATACAAAGCTTTGTTCAACCTCTACTCCCCCTCTCTGTTGATCTAAAATGCKCCARGCACTGCTGGAAGAGCTCAGAACAATTTCTGGCATAAACTATAGGAAGCCCCCAAAATAAATGCTAAAAAAAAAATGGAATATAAAAAGCAGTTTCTAATAGCTTTGTGAAGAAGACAAAATCCCAATTCCACCCTGTGCTTTCATCTGCAGCATCCTGGGAGGTTCTTTTCCATCAGTGGATCATTGGAGCTGCTTTCAGTGCCCACCTGACTGTGGAGCTGGGATTAAAAACCAGRGGGAATTGCTGTTTTCACCCTACAGGAAACATGGGCTGCTGGTGCTGAGAACACCTCAAAAATTCAGAGTTCACTCACATGGAGAAACAGATCCCACCAGGGTGTTCTGACCTTGCTGTTATTGCCCACACAGTGAGCTTTAATATTTCCTATTTACAGCWCTCCCTTTTCCAGTCTTACATCCCAGGTCTCTCCAATAAAGGACAATTTTATCCCCAAGCTGAACTTTTGGTGACACCAGGGAACTAAGAATTATTCTGCTGTAATGTGCAATGAAAAGAACCATTCCCTAAACTGCATTTCATCACACTCCTCTGCTACAAGTCCCATCTTTATGTATATATAAAAATATATTTATGTATATATATAAATATATTTCCAGGAATAATACTGAAATAGATAGCAGTGGAGGACTGAGCATTTTACCTCTGTTTTTTGTTTTTTTTGCAATAAAGTGATTTTTTTTTGGCTTTTTCAGGATAAAGAACATCCAAGCACATCCCAGCCTCCTCTGTTGGGCCTGGTGTGGCAGCAGGGGGGAGAGAGGGAGCTACACACACTGGGAGGGAGACAACAGATCTACACCTGGCTGCTTCCTTTAACACCTCCCCTGTTCCTCGGGCTGAAAAATGTTCTGTATTGCCATGCCACCCCCAGAAGGCAGGCAGAGATGCAGTGTGGGTGTTTCCAGCGCTGTGTGAAAGGGATGGAGGAGAGGCTGAGGCACCACATCCGCCCAGCTGAGCAGGAAGGTGCAGCACCTTTGGGYTCTGCACAAAGAACAAACCACAATTCACTGCCAGCAACCCAAATCCCCGTGCAGAGGCAGSAAAATAAAACCAACCAGTTTGCATTTACTCTCCAGTCACTCTCCTGCAATCAAGAGAAATTTTTTCTTAAATAGCAGCGRACACAGAAATCAGCTGAGTGTCTGGGCTGTGCAGCTGCCAAAATTCAGAATACAGAGGTCAAGGCTCTGTTCTATTCACAAAACAACCCAAACACTTGGGGGTGCAGACATTCAAAGGGAATAAATCCATTCCTTGCATGCATCCTCTGTTCCCTGACTARCAGCACACTGATTTTATCTCATTCCTATCAATCCCGCAGGCAAAATCAAACAGGGAAGAATAAACTTTATTATCTTCATTYTTCCACATTGTCAACACAGTTGTTGTACCWGTATTGTTCACAATAGTTTAGTTTAGTTATAGTTTATCATATTTGACTAAAAAATTGTCAAATATGAAAATTTATTTGATTATAAAATAGTCTTGGTATATGTTTAATTTWAAAAAAAGACTACAAATCTTCTGAACACAGTTAATTTAAGAGACATTTTGTGTTTAAAAATGAGACAAAAGAAGTTATTTCATAAAATTAAACCAGTTAATCCCTGGGGTCCCAATGAAAACCTTTTTGCTGAGTATGAAAATACAGTTTTCCACTTGGAAYTAGACCCTTGAAACACCCAGTCAGTAAAACAGACTGTTATAATACAATTTTAAAGCAGAATATTACTTTAGCTACAGACACAAGTTAAAGCCCTGAGAATTTTTAGGATGCTCTTCACCATAAACGACCCTGGATGTCACTGCCTCAACAAACACAATCTTCTGATATATTTATTTTCCGATGGATACAGCCCTTTAAAAGTCAGCTTTCAACATCTTTTATCCTCTCTGCATTTATTGAACTTCTGCTAGGRATGTGGAAAAATGAGGCTATAAACCAGACTATCCACTGAAGATGTGCCTGGGGCTGCTCCAAGYGGCAGCATTGTGACAGCCATCCGTGTAGGAGTGTTTGCTGTGATGTTGGCCAAGTGAAGCTCAGCTCCTCCAGGCTCCTCCAGATGGCAAGAACAGCACAGAAATATCCCTYGGTTATCTGCAAGCAGCCTCAGCTCCAAGGAGTTGTGGCTGAGGGCAAAGCTGGGGTGTCTGGCTGAAGAAAATAAAGTTAAAAACCCACTGGATCCATCCAAGCAGCCTGGCACCAACCACGTTGCCTAAAATAAATTAAACTCTTTAGCCCCTGCCCACTGTCCCCAAATGCCTTCTTGGAAAAAAAAAAAATAAATTAATTTATCTCTCCCAGCTCAGTGGGAAATGCCATTAAATGGGGAATCAAACCCAAACAAAATATGAGCTGTGCATTGTGGGGAAGCAGCAACAGAAATGGTGAGGTTTGGATGCAGGAGTGAGTTTGTGGCTGAAGTTTACTACCCAGGGCTTTCTAAACAACRCAGCTTCTGAAAGCAGAGCCTTCATTAGAGCTGGAAAACAGCACTTAAACGGCCAGGCAGAAAATGGCTGAATTAAGCTCCTTTTTCCCTCTCTTTAATGGCAGTGATTCTCAAAAGATTCAAAGTAGGTTAGGGGAAGAATAAAACAGCTATGTTTCTAGTGTCTACCTGACAGCAGCTTTTGTAGGGGTGAATAATTACATGAAAATCACTTCCTTTCCACCTCCCTTTGGGGTTTCTGTGGGTTGCTAGGCACTCTCTCTGCTACCTTCTGCTAATGTCACTTCCAGAGGGCTGAATACAGTAAATTCACTGGGAGAATGGAAACTSGGGAGAAGAAGGACCTAAATACTCGGAGGTTTGTTTATTCATTGCTGCCTTTGGAGGCCAGCACTATAGCTGGGATCACTTTCCAGCCATTGAAATGCTGATTGCCCAGGGGGTGCTGTCAGCCAAGGAGCACCCAGTTAAAGTGGGACAGCACCTTCCTCCACACTGGAGCCACACCAGTTGCATGTTCCTGTGGCAGCATCCAAAATCAAGTTTTGCTAGGGCAAAGCAGACTTTGAGGATCCTCCAGGAACTTACAGGAGCAATTATTTTCCCTCCTCTCATTGCTTTTAAATGAGTAAAATATTCCTACACTCCTTAATCTAAAATTTAGGGGTATCTTGGTTGTCTTGGTGTGATTGCAGGAGGAGGCACAAGGTGACTTGTACTCCCCTGAGTAAATCATGAGGGTGTTTATCACTGAAGGGGCATCAGGACAGCTAAAAGTGATACAAACTCCATCATCAGAAGGCATGAAAAGACACATTATTATTAGAAATCTACAATTCTTTTAGAAACTATGATGGACTAAGACCTGCTTGGCCTTTAGCAATCTTCTCTCACATTATTAGTGAACTATGAATAGCACACTCTAGAGAACCATATCTATAAACAATGGTTACAGAAAGAGAGAGAATAATTCTTTGAATTCTTTCCTCTAGGTTTCTTAAAGCTTCTACACAGCTTCCCAGGATTTTCCTGGGAGAACCATGTCTCTCTCTGTTCAGAGGATATGCAATTACTACAGGTGTTCACAGAGGGCAGAAAATCCTGGCACAGGTTCCCAGAGCAGCTGTGGCTGCCCCTGGATCCCTGGAAGTGCCCAAGGCCAGGTTGGATGGAGTTTTGGAGCAACCTGGGACAGTGGGCAGTGTCCATGACCAGGTTGGATGGAGTTATGGAGCAACCTGGGACAGTGGGAAGTGTCCATGACCAGGCTGGATGGAGTTTTGGAGCAACCTGGGACAGTGGAAGGTGTCCTGCCCATGACAGGGGGTGGCACTGGATGGTAAGATGGAAAGGTAAGATCCTTTCCAACCCAAACCACTCTGTGATTGTGCCTAGGTTAAAAAAAAGAAATAAATTTATCCAAAGATCCCTCTCCAGTGCAGTGTGCTGGCTGAGCAAAGAGGGGCTGGAATGCTCCCTCCAGAGACAGGGATGAGTGAGTGCCTGTGGGAAGGGCAGAACCAAACCCAGAGCAGGGTCCTGAGGGGTCTGAAAGTGTCTTTGATTTCCACTTTCACCCAAACCTATCTGTGATTGTGCCTAGGTTAAAAAAAAAAGAATAAATAAATTTAGAAAAGAATTAATAAATTTATCCAAAGATCCCTCTCCAGTGCAGAGTGCTGGCTGAGCAGGGATGAGTGAGTGCCTGTGGGAAGGGCAGAATCAAATCCAGAGCAGGGTTCTGAGGGGTCTGAAAGTGTCTTTGATTTCCACTTTCACCCAAACCTATCTGTGATTGTGCCTAGGTTAAAAAAAAAGAAATAAATTTATCCAAAGATCCCTCTCCAGTGCAGAGTGCTGGCTGGAATGGTCCCTGCAGAGACAGGGATGAGTGAGAGCCTGTGGGAAGGGCAGAACCAAACCCAGAGCAGGGTCCTGAGGAGTCTGAAAGTGTCTTTGATTTTCACTTTCACCCTACTGAGCCTGGGATTCTCTTTGATTCATTTTCATCCTCAAAGCTCCCTCACTCAGCCTGGCACAACAGGRGACAGGGAAATCCAGAGGCTTTGAATTCACTTCCCAGTCAGCATTTTCTGAGGGCAGGATTCAAATCCCTTGAAATATGTATCAGCTTTCCATTAATTTAGTTCTGGAGCATGTGGAAGGAGATACCTGCCAGTATAAAGTACACAGAAAATCCCAGAGATATTATTCATATAAAATCATTTATATCCTTATGATAACATGATTTTGGGGAGGAAAAAAAGTATCTGGAACAATTTGGTGTCTGAGTGATGGSAAACAAAAATTGTCTTCAGTGGATTAATAGCCTGACTTTGTGAAACAGGCAAGCTGGAAACATTTGTAGAAAGATATTGMTATTTAATCACAATATCTCCTTTTAAAAGGTATTGATAAGAGGCCAAGTATCATTAAATCCCARTATCTCTTGGGAGCAGCACCTTTTTCTTCACTTCTTCATTTCTCTTAATTGTCAGGGGAGGAGGATGTTTTGTGTTATTGTTCTGGGGGGTTTTGGGCATGGAAAACCATCCCACCCTGTGGGAAGGTAAAATCCCTGACTGCTGAGCATCCCCATGGTCCAGTTTGCTGGGGAGCCCTCTTGCCTTAAAAGCATCAAAAGTTYTGCCTTCTCCTACACTTTCACTCTATAAACCTTCAGGCATTTGGAAATAAAAGAATTTTTTTTTTCATTCTGTGGATGGTATGGAAAAAGCCCAAAGAATAACCATTGCCTTTATTTCTCTTTTCATATTTCATATATTTCCATGTATATTTCATATCTTTTCAGCCCCAGAGACACCAGAATTTACCAGGTCTTTTAGGCAGCCTGTTAATGTCATTTCCTATAAATKATAAATAAAGATGCTCAATTTTTTAAAATAAATGCAGGAAGTGCAGTCAACTAATTTTTAAAATGAGRGTGTTGATTAGAGTTCCACTTTACTGAAAAAACACCAACAAGTGCTCTCAGGATGAGAGATTTGGCAGCTCCCACCCYCACCAGAATGCACTCACAGGGGTTTCAAAATATTTACACTCAATTCAGCTGAGGCATTGATGGAGAGTGACCCTGAGTAATTTCTGCATTGCTCTGTATCCAAACCAAGATGGTTTTAAGGTGTTTTTTAGTCAAATATTCTATTTGTGTTACATTTACCARAAATCAGGGCTCTGGGGTGGGTTTGGCTTTTAGGTTTTCAGGGGGATGCAGGAGATTCAGCAAAGGCAATGGGGTTCCTTCTCCTCTCACCAAGCTGATCACTTCAAAATATCCAATTTTTATTACACATCTGCTCAATTGTAATATCCCATTGACAAAAACCCCCCTCCAATGGCTTTTTTATTAACTCCTCTCACTCTCTTTAGATTTTTAACAGTCCTTGAAGCATCCTGAGGAATACTGGAGTTGCCAAACACAGCATCCAGCCCTGATAGCTGAAGTATTTGCAAAGGGGAAATGCTTTGGTTATGATCATTATTCAGAGAATTGATATTTTGGTTATGATCATTATTCAGAGAATCGATATTTTGGTCATGATCATTATTCACAGAATTGATATTTTGGTTATGATCATTATTCACAGAATTGATATTTTGGTTATGATCATTATTCACAGAATTGATATTTTGGTTATGATCATTATTCAGAGAATTGATATTTTGGTTATGATCATTAATCACAGAATTTATCTTCATTCAGAAATGAAGAGGAAGCTGTACTTGGGTTATAAAACTTCAAGTGAAATGTTTTTTATCTAACTTCTTTAAAAATAATAATTCTCAAGGATTCTTTTTAAGCCACCTGAAGAATACTTATCTGTAAACTGAACTCCTAAAAAAAGATCTAAAACCCTGTTCAAAACAGAAGAAAATACAGTTACARAAGCTGARGATAKTTTGATCTTAWWTTKTTCCTTTTCTTGAAAGCAGCCTAAGTCTTGTATAAATAYCTGACCCCAAAAGATCCTCCCAGAGTGGGTTCAGTTTCTGCTGGGAAAACAGAGCTGCTGCCTGCAGAACAAAGCCCATGCACCACCACACAAGGTCACACATCAAAAGCATTGKTTTTTCCCCAAAACTCTGCAGTTCCCTCCTTCAGAGAAGCCTGTTTTCTCTGTTTCTGATATGAGGAATGAGAACCACYCCACTGGGGTTTTTCCTGCTCTTCAGGAATCCCCAGGGATTTTCAGGGAGCCTTGAAGATCCCAGAGCACTTCAAGGTCTGAAGGTTCTACTCCAGCTCCATATTTCACCTATTTCCATAATTCACCACATGCAAATGTCTCTGTGTAATGTAAACTTACATTTAGCACTGTGCAGTTTTTAAAAAAATAGAAAAAGGTGCTCAGAAAATAAAGAATCTCCTGCCTCTCTACTGAATGCTTGAAAATTTTGCATTTTTGCATTTGAAATAGGTGAAGCTTCTGCCAYGTCAGGGCACAAAATTCAAAGGAAATTTTCCCATCAATTTCCAGGAGCCTGGATTTTACCTTGCTAGATTTTGCRGAATTAGAATTCATGAAAAGAAGAAATGCAACTAAAAGTCTGATTTATCAGCTTCTTTTGCTTGCAGAAATATTTATTAAGCTAAATTAAATAYGTGAAGAGTTAATATATATATTCTAATACTCCAAGGTAACATTTGGCAAATKATGGGCTTGAGGACACAATATGCAGAGTAAAAATTAAAAAAAAAAAACAACACCAAAACCTCATCCCCTACATTATAAAGACCTTAAAATTGAGCTGGGTTGGAGWAATCAAATGTATGCTATAAATACTTATCTAAATAAAAAAGCAGCCTGCAGGAATATATTTTAATTTTCTAAGCAGTAAATCAAAGTTTGTCTCACCTAAGTTTAACTGTGTTCATCAGAGCTTTGTTCCCCTCAGAAATCCCTYAGAGCACAAAAGTGCCAAAAGAACCCTGAAGGTGGCAGTGGGGTATTAGGCCAGTTGGAGAAAATAGGAAAAAATTAACTTGTCCAGAGACTGTCCCCTTGGATAAACTGTCCCAAAGACAGAGAAGTTCCCTGCTAAGATCCCTGCATGACCTTGGGTCACCTGAGGTGTGACTTCAACAAACACCTSATAACTCCTGATAAAAAGAACTTTCTCCAACTGGACAGTTTTGTCAAGGGATAGCTGAGAGTGGGTTGGTTTGGCATACCAATAATACAGGGTTTTTTTCCCTAGGTTGGATCCTGCAGTGAGCTCTGACAACTCTGCTTAATTCCTGGGATGAGGATGGGACAGGCACCAGCAATGCAGGGTGAGCCCAGCCCTGGTGGAAACAGCTCCCCTAAAATGTGCCCTGGATGCCTTGGGAAGGCTGACCTGGAACAGGGGCTGGGCAGAGCTAAAGAATAGAGCAGGGATTTATTAAAAGGATCTCCTCCATGGATGCACCTTGGGCAGCACAAGAGCCCAGCCAGGGCTGACCCAAGATGAACCAAAATGGTCCCAAAATGCACCCAAGATGAACCAAAATGGCCCCAAAATGCACCCAAGATGAACCCAAATGGTCCCAAAATGAACCCAAGATGAACAAAATGGCCCCAAAATGCACGGCCGGGCACGGGGTCTGTCCCTGGGATCAGTTCTGCTCCATTTGCAATCATTTGCAAGTTCAGTGTCCCATCCAGCTTTAGCCCTGCAGTCCTGACCTTGTTTTTCTCTCTCCAGCCCAACGGTGTTTGTGCTCCTGGGCTGAGATTTGGATCATTTGTCCTTGGTGCCCCAGCTGGAGCAGGAATTGTTTTGTCTCCCTGCTCTGTGCACAGAGCTCACCATCCCTCATGTGAGCTCAGACCCACACACTAAAGCAGCACAGAACCTGAAACAATACAAAGCTCAAACCTGAAGGCATCAGGACGAGAATGAATAGTTTAGAGGGAGGGGAAAAATCCTAAAGGGAGGAATCTGGAGAAGCCAAAAGTGACCCAAGGGAATGACAGGATCAATGTCCTCATGCATTTGACGTGGGCTCAGGGAGGTGCACGGGCACTTTGGAGTTTTCTGAGGGGCTGCAGCTGGTGGGGAAGAAAGGAAACTGAGCAAAGCTGGGTTTTTCTCCATCAGAAGGAATGTCTGAGGATGGAAATGTATTCCAATGAAGCTTAGACCTACACACTAAAGCAGCACAAAATCTGAAAAAAAAAAAAAAGCTAAACCTGAGGCATCACCTTCCTGCATGGTTATATATTTTTTTTTTGTTTGTTTGTTCTCAATCTATCTACAGCAGCAGCTCCAAGAACTAAAGTCTGTTTGGGGCAATAAAAATTCCATTCCCAATTTCCTCTCAGAATCAGATCAAAACCCTCCTCCATAGCTCCTCACAGGGCTTGGGGAGCTGGGGCTGTTCAGCCTGGAGAAAAGGAAACTCAGAGGTGACCTTGTCACTCTACAGCTCCCTGAAAGGTGCTTGTAGTCAGGAGGGGTGTTTTGTCTCTTTTCTTCAGGCAGCAACTGAGAATGGGAGAACACAGCCTCAAGCTGCATCAAGGGAAATACAGGTTGGATATCAGGAAAAAGGTTTTTTTTACAAAAGAGTGATAAAGTTCTGGAATGGCTGCCCAGGGAGGTGGTGTGAGTCCCATCCCTGGGTGTGTTTAACAAAGCCTGGATGTGGCACTGGGTGCCAGGGTTCAGTTGAGGGGTTGGGGCTGGAATGGACTTGAAGGTCTTTTCCAACCTGGTGATTCTGTAATTCCTCCAGGTTGGGGAAGATGTCATTGATGCCGAGTTCTGTTTCTCGCTGCCTGCAGTTTGTGCTCACACACCTCTGCTGTCACGAGCCTGCAGCCAGCAGGTGATGGGGAGGAAATCTCTCCTACCTCCCTGGAAAGCAGAGGAACCCTCCCAGAGCAGAGAAACCTTCACCACAGAGCACAGGAACTCTCCCAGAGCACAGGAACCTTCCCCAGAGCACAGGAACCCTCCCCCAGAGCAACAGAAAGCCTTCCCCAGAGCACAGGAACCCTCCCCAGAGCACAGGAACCTTCCCCAGGGCACAGGAACCCTCCCCAGGGCACAGGAACCCTCACTAGAGCACAGAACCCTCCCCAGAGCACAAGACCCTCCCAGAGCACAGAGCCCTCCCAGAGAGCAGGAACCCTCCCCAGAGCACAGGAACTATCACAGAGCACAGACCCTCCCCAGAGAGCAGGAAACCCTCCCCCAGAGCACAGGAACCCTCCCCAGAGCAGGAACCCTCCCCAGAGCACAGGAACCTCTCCCAGAGAGCAGGAAACCTCTCCCCAGAGCACAGGAACCCTCCCCAGAGCACAGGAAGCCCTCACCCAGAGCATGGGAACCCTCCCCAGAGCACAGGAACCCTCCCCAGAGCACAGGAACCCTCCCAGAGGCAACAGGAACCTCTCTAGAGCACAGGAACCCTCTCAGCCCAGAGCATGGGAACCCTCCCCAGAGCACAGGAACCCTCCCCAGAGCACAGAAACCTTCCCCAGAGCACAGGAACCTTCCCCAGAGCACAGGAACCCTCCCAGAGCACAGGAACCCTCTCTAGAGCAAAGGAACCCTCCCCAGAGCACAGGACTCCCGACACAGGAGCCCTCCCCAAGAGCAGAGGAACCCTCCCCAGAGCAACAGAAACACCTCCCCAGAGCACAGGAACCTTCCCCCAGAGACGGACACCCCAGAGCAAGGAACCCTCCCCAGAGCAACAGGAACCCTCCCCAGAGCACAGAGAGCCCTCCCCAGAGCACAGGAACCCTCCCCAGAGCACAGGACCTCCCAGAGCACAGGACCCTCCCAGAGCACAGGAACCCTCACAGGGCACAGGAACCTTCCCCAGAGCACAGGAAGCCCTCACCCAGAGCACAGGAGCCCTCCCACCAAGAGCAGAGAAACCCTCCCCAGAGCACAGGAAGCCCTCCCAGAGCACAGGAACGACCTCCCAGAGCACAGGAACCCTCCCCAGAGCACAGGACCCTCCCAGAGCACAGGAACCCTCCCCAGAGCACAGGAGCCCTCCCAGAGCAGAGAAACCCTCCCCAGAGCACAGGAGCCCTCCCAGAGCAGAGGAAACCCTCCCCAGAGCACAGAAACCACTCCCCAGAGCACAGGAACCTTCCCCAGAGCACAGGAAGCCCTCCCCAGAGCACAGGAACCCTCCCAGAGCACAGGAGCCCCTCCTCAGAGCACAGGAACCCTCCCACAGGGCACAGGAACCCTCCCAGAGCAACAGGAACCCTCCCCAGAGCACAGGAACCCTCCCCAGAGCACAGGAACCCTCCCCAGGGCACAAGGAACCCTCCCCAGAGACAGCAGAGAACCCTCCTCAGAGCACAGAAACCTCTCCCCAGGGCACAGGAACCTCCCCAAGAGCACAGGAAACCCTCCCCAGAGCACAGGAGCCCTCCCCAGAGCAGAGAAACCCTCACCCAGAGCACAGGAGCCCTCCCCAGAGCACAAGAGGCTTTCCCCAGAGCACAGGAACCCTCCCAGACACGGGAACCCTCCCCAGAGCTCAGGAACCCTCCCCAGAGCACAGGAGCCCTCCCCAGAGCACAGGAACCTTCCCCAGAGCACAGGAGCCCTCCCACAGAGCAACAGGAAACCCCCCCAGAGCAGAGGAACCCTCCCAGAGCACAGGAACCTTCCAGAGCAGAAAAAACCCTCCCCAGAGCACAGGAACCCTCCCCAGAGCAGAGAATCCCTCCCCAGAGCACAGGAACCCTCTCTAAGCACAGGGAACCCTCCCCAGAGCACAGGAACCCTCCCAGAGCAAGAGGAACCGCTCCAAGAAGCACAGGAACCTCCCCAGAGCACAGGAGCCCTCCCCAGAGCACAGGAATCCTCCAGGGCACAGGAACCCTCCGCAGAGCACAGCTCCCAGCTCCAGCTGCCCCAAGAGCAGCCCAAGCCCGAAGGCAGACAGAGCTTGGATTTGGCAGCGTGGCCTTGCCTGGAGGGCAAGAAAACAGAATATTCCATTCTCACTCAGCTAGCCTGGCACAGTGCCCTGGGTGGGCACCTCCACGCTGGAGCCTGGCCCAGCTGCTGGAACRGTGCCACTGGCAGCTGCATTCTGAAAATGAAGAGACCAATGGGGTTTCTAAAGCGCTACCAGTGCAGAATTCACCTCGCTCTCTCTGCACAGCCTGCACCTTCTGTGCCTTCTATACTTGGAATTGGAACCAGCACAGAAGCTGCTGGTAATGCTTAGAAACTGCAAACAAAAAAAGATAAACTCCCCCCCARGAGAGATTATTGTTCCTAAAGGGTTTTTTTAAGTGGTCAGCAACCACGTGGTTGAAGGTGAAGGAAGCCTGGGTTKATATTCAAAACCACTTTGGAAAAATCTGTCACTGAAAACTCTTTAGAAACTTGAGCAATTGTGGTTTAAGAAAGTCACTGCTGGAAAAATCTCAGGGGAACAACCTCCTGGAAATGCCAGGGGGCTGGCTGACCATGAGGCAGCAGTGTGCCCTGGAGCAAAGAGCAGCAGCCCCTGGGCTGAGGATGAGGATGAGGATGAGGAGGAGTTGCCAGCACCCTGAGGGAGGTGGGTGATCCCTTTCCTCTGCCCAACACCAAAATTCACTGCTGGSATCCCAGTTCATGAGGAACAGGGACCTTCTGGAGCCCAGTGATGTGGTTGAGGGGCTGCTGCATCTTGAGAAAGGTGAAAGGTTTGAGAGGCTGAGAGAGCTGGGACTGCACAGGTTGGAGGAGGGAACTTGGGATTCTTAAGCATAAATAAATGTGTATAAATAAACACCTGGGAGGGAGTAAAGGACAGGGAATCAGAGCCTTSTCAGAGAAGGGCAAGAGGCACAAACTGAAACACAGCAAATCCCACTTAAATTTAAGAAAAACTTGTGGAGAGAGCAGTAAAACCCTGGAAGAGGGTGCCCTGAGGGAGCTTGTGGAGTCAGCACCCTTGGAGAGCTCAGAAACTGACTGGATGGATGTGTGCTGGAAATTTAGGCTCTGAGGTCCAGGGAATGATTGGTTATCTAAATTTAAGGTTTCGGAATGTTGAATACTCATTTTATTAAAACTATATTATATTACATTATATTTATGTATACTATATTTATGTATATTATATTTATAAATATAGAATATATAAATATACAAAATATAAATATATATAGATATAAATATAAATCTAGCTATACATTATATTTATCTATACTATATYTATATTATTAAGAATACTAAAGAATACTTACTATTAMCTAYTGAAAAACTTGTGACWGTCTGCAGACTGACAGTCTACACAGCTTGGACTTGATAGGTTAATTCATAGAAACAATCTCTACTAGAATCTAATTACTAAATTCTGTCAGACAAACAATCTTCTAACCCATTCTACATGTGCAAAACACTCGGAGCAGCAAGTAGAGATAAAAATTGTTTTTTCTCTATGTTTCTCCAGGAAAAAACTTGAGAGAGAGAATTCTGCCTCTCTCTGTTTAGAGGGCATGTGAATACCACAGATGTGGACTTTGGTGGGSTTTGCAGTGCWGGGTTTAGGGTTGGACTTGATGGTTTAAAGGTCTTTTCCAACCCAAGTGATCCTGGGCTTGTTSTGCTTGAACCTGCTTTGGGGGGTTCCATTCAAACAGGAATTTTCTGACCTGCTGCCATTTTGCTTCTCTTTAATTTACACTTTATTTTACAGCAGGGACACTGAGACTGCCCCAGCAGGGTGGACTCCCCAGGACAGGGAACCTCCCAACAAAAGCTGCACAGAAACCAGCCAGAACCCCAAGTTAAATCTGGACTCTTGTGTTTAACAGYTCACAATTGGCCCATCTGTAATTAATTGAATTAATTGATACTTTCAGCCTCCCACATCCTCCAGCAGGGAGTTCCACCATTTAGTCATTCATTGTGTGAAAAAGCACATTCTTTTGTATTTTTCTAAACCCACTACATCTCCATTTTTATAGACTTTTGCCAAAGCCAAGGCAGGGCTCCAGGAGGACCTCCTGAGTTCCTGGCTGAGTGCCACCCAAACAGGGAATGGTGCCTTGGCTGTGGAATCAGGAGGGCTGAGCTCCATTTCCAGGTTTGACAGTGTGTAAAAGCTTTTTTTCTTTTTTTTTTGTTGCTGAGCCTTTTCACAGAAAAAAAAAAAAAAAAAAAAGCACCAGTGACTGTTGGGTTTATAGTGTCCCACACTGCTATTTAATGAACATCACAAATAAATACAAATCTCTGAACAGCCACTCCAAATACTCAATTCTCTACATATACCGACCAAAACTGTGGCCTGGCTTCCAGTTGTTATCCACTGAGTAACTATTATAATTTGATTTATTTTAAAAACCTAATTTATTGCCTAAAGACCAAAAGGAAAAAGGGSAAAATGTTTTTAATTCAACAGAAATGTCTCTAGAAAATCCCACAAGTAATTCCAGTGTTTAATAAACCCATTAAAAAGGCCAAGTGACAACTTCTGACCCACCATTGTGTCACACAAAGAAAAACYTAATTGAAGGCAGCATTGATTTCCTGCTGCCCACAGAACAGCCTAAATATTGCCCTTCATAAACAGAATAAAAACTGAGTGCTTAGGCAGAATAAATACTAAAGACCCAATTAAAAGTTAATTACTTTTCCAAAGTAACCTCAAAACAAAGAAATGAAATCTGGGGCAACACATTGCTTCAAATACTGGTAGTGACAATATGGGTCAACAATCCAAAAGGACAGACAAGGAAGWATTTAATTTTATTCTAATTTAATGCCATTTCCGTCACTCAAAGCTACTCATGTGGATAATCCCATGCTAACTCAGCAAAAATTGGCCCAGAAATCTATGAAAATCCATAAAGCTAACCTAGGGCATTAACCACTTTATTATAACATTCTTTTTCATTTCAGAGCCATCATTTTCTTTTTAATAAGATTCAATAGAATGGAAAGGACTGAAATCACAATCAAGACATGGAAATAAAACTGTATTTTCACCTTTGCTAGTGATACTAGCAAAACTAGCAAAAGTGAAACTATTGTCACTTGCTAGTTTCACTTTTGCAAGGGACACYCATTAGCTACAAATACACAAAAATGTGTTCAGCCAGCGCACAGGTCACACACTGTCCTTTTTTTATTGTTGCCAGAACCCATTGCAGTGACCTCCTCTGAAATGYAGGTCACAAAACCTTATAAATTTATTTACTGCAGCCTCAAAACTCCATATTCACTAACAGGTGGCATTCACATTCTCTGAACAGAGAGAGACATCATTCTCTCTCCCAGGATTTTTCCTGGAGAAGCACAGAGGGAAGAAGAGAAGACAATTCTCATCTCTATTCACTGCTCCTGTTGTTTGGCACATGTGGAATGTGTTATGGAGATTGTTGACCCAAAGTGATTTGGCAATTGGACACCAGTGAAGGTTGTTTTGTTTCCTTGGCCAGTTGGGTCAARGCTGTGTCCTGGCTGTTTCAGACATGGGTTTTTCTTTAGTATTCTTTAGTATTGGATCTCTTCAGTATGTAATTTAGTATAGTGTTAGTGTAATATAGAATAGCTTAATAAAACATTGTAATACAGAATAGCTTAATAAAGCATTTGTTCAGCCTCCTGAATCATGGAGTCAGAGCACATTATTTCCCTACATTGGGGTCGTCCTGAATTGACACAAACACACACTCTGCATTTCTTTTTCTTATTTTTCCTGTAGCCTCACCCTTAAATTCCACCAATGAAAGTACTAAGCAAACAACAGTCATTGATTTTGTCATTATACAGAATTATATTATTATATATATTTTGTCATTATACAGAATTATATTATATTATACATATTATATRGAATTGTAGAATAACTAAATTAAGTTTAGCTTCATCTCTCCCCATACTGCCAGCTCTTAGGGTGGGAATTCCACAAGCACAGCTTTGGAGGGCGTGGGACCACAAGCCCCAGGAAGGAATTTGGGGTGGCATGAGGAGAACCTCAGATTCTGTGGCTGAAGGAGCACGAGCCCAGCTCTGGGACTGCCAGGGCAGAGATGATAACTCAGGGTGGCCCAGCTGCCTCTGCCTCAGAGTTAATTGCTGCTGAATGGTGGCTGGAATTTGCTTGGAACCAAACCAAGAGCTTGGCACCCRCCCAGGATTATGTGCCAAGAATCTCTGAGATTACTCCAGCAGGCYCAGAGCAGCAATTTGTCCAACCAATCTCTGATTTTAAGAACTAATTTCTTTTTTAAAGAGGCATTTGGGATTTGTGGTTTCTCTCAGTTACAAGGCACTGAGAGTCCCTGACAATTTAGGGAATTTAAGGAGCTCCTGACAGCACCCAGGCAGAAAAATCAGAATCATCTCCCCAAGTAATTTTTATATATAAATACAGGGAGGGATCAAAAAAGACAAAGCAATAAAGCAAATTTGGTCTTTAGACCTTCAGGCTGCCCTGTGACRGATTTGTCTGGGTGAATTAAGAAAACAAGCAAAGCACTGCTGATGTCCTGGGCTTGTAAAGGCTCATTTGAAGTGTTCAAAGAGTGGTTTAGGGGTGCTTCCACCCCAAAACCATCCCTGGTGTGGTGCCTGTCCCTCAGAATCACTCCTTGCATGCTCCCCCTCCATGGGAAGGACCTTTGGCTTCTCTCTGCTCCCTCCAACCTACAGCACTCCCTACAAAGAAAGGAAAAATTCAAAAAGGGACCATGGGTTGGTTTATTTCTTTCCCTTTTTCACTTGCTGCCAGCTCACTTAGTGTTGCCTTCTTCAACACTATATTTTGGAAATATGCACTCATCTCTTACTTTTAGTTGACCATGGACCTGAAGTAAAAATTTATGCCAGACATAAAATTTAAAGAACAAACGAACAAAACCCCAAACAAACAAAACCAAAACAACAAAAACCAAAACAGAAACAAAACAAAACAAACAAAAAACCCMAAAMMAAMCCMAAMMAAAAAAMCCCAACAAACCACCTAAACTACTTAAAAGCTAAACAATTTAACAATCTGCAACTAAGTGGAGTTCTAGAAATACAGAAATACATTTACCAGCAATATACCTGTACTGAAATCAGTGTATGCTCAGTTTCAAAATGCACAAGAAAGTCAATTAAATGTTATTTAATTTCTGTCTGATTCACTCAAGCTGAGGCTTCTCTGCTCTGGCTCTTGGCCATTCCAAGGGCTGCACAGGACCAGGGCAAAGAGGAATTTCTGGGATTGGTGATTTCTAGAACCAAACCACACTTTCCCCTCCCCTGCTCAATACAATGACCCTGAACCACCTCACCCACTTTGTTGTCAAGATCAAATTTCCAAACAGACAATTTAAATTTGGAATCCCTGGCACATTTCCTGCCCTCATAACCAGTAMCTCACTGAGGGCTGCTTCTCCCCAGTGGATTTTTCGGTGCTGCCGTCATTCCCCACCTCTGTTGTGCTCCCCTTCATGGCTGGATACACAAATTCCCTGAGCCCCCCAGGCTGGGAAAGTACCAGGAGCTTTTTGTGAGCATCCCCCAGAGCGCCCATGTTGTTTTATTATTTTACACAGAGGGATTTGGAGCATTTTAAAAGCTGAGTTGTTTTTGGAGTGGCARGAGCTGTGTACCCAAGCGGTGAATTTTAGTAAACAAGCCACTCAACATTCACTGGAATTCTGCTGTGAGCCTAGGCCTTTTTCAAAGAAAGCTGGGCAGTGGAAAACCTTGCATTTATGCCACAGAGCTGGCAGAAACATAAAGTAAAACTCAGATAAGGACAAAAAAAAGTGCTAGGATTAAAAAAATGCCATTTAGAAACCATATTCAGGACCTTACGCCTTGACATTTGGCCTACTAAATGTACTGACATTGATCAAATGGTTAATTTTGCAGAACAATGAACCTTTAATTTAATTTTATTAGCAAATTTTTAAGAARCATAAAATCATTTGGCCAAAAACTGGAAGGTGATTTGAGAAGCCAAATGTTGTTGCTCCATTTTTTTAATTAAGCATTTGCTTTTTAATTCCTAAACAAGATTTTCTTTCAAAATGTAGTAATAAGTAAAAATAAAGAATTCAAATGTTTAAAAGTTAAAATACTTTTTAAAGCTCTGGTCTGTGTGAAATGTTTTCTGTTTATTCTGCTAAAATATCAGTGTGCAAACAGAACTTGAGTGCAGAATCACCAAGAACAGGATCCCATTTCCCATTTTCAGGGATTCAGCTGCACTTTTTGATTTAAATATTATCTGGAATTGACCAAAAACAAGTGAGAAATCAGTGAGCCCTTTCCCCAAACTGCAGCAATATCTGCAGATTTCCTGCCAAATTTGTAACACATTTTCTCAATGCATTTCATTCCCTCTCTGYTTGTAACACCCCAAMATTTTCTTCTCTTTTCCTTATTTACMGACAATTTTACAATTATTGCAATTTTAAAATTTTTCCTTAATTGCAGCAGCACTGTGGGGTTGGCCCTGCTGGGACAAAGCCCATTTTATTATTTTATTTATTTCTGGTCCCCAGTGGCATCAGAAGCTGTTCCTGCAGCCAGGATTTTGGGGAGAATTCTGGGGAAAACTCAGTTTATTGAGCTTCAGTTTTTAAAGCAGCTGCCTATAAAAATCCATATGGGAAAATCAGTTTGCATGTGGAAATTAAGATTGTGCACACAGCTAAGGAAGGTTTTCCTTAATATACCCATGATCTTTATAGGAATTCCTGTATTACAAAGTTTTCTGGGATTTAATGTTAACACATGAAAATTTATCTCTTTAAGGACTCTCAGAGGAGAGACCATGAAGTCAAACAATGCACCACAGCCAAATGGGAAATGAGGAAAATGCTGATTTCCCATCCTGTCATTTACCCTCACAGGCACCTTGGTGATATCACATCAGTGTGAATATGTGAGTGTGTGYTTTACCAAGCAGAAGGGAGAAACAACTCTGCAATGGGGGGTAAAGAATAAATTTGGGACAATAATCCAATTAGTAATCCAACAGTCTTCTCGGGACTGTAGCTGGTCACAGCGACTCTGAGATGTGTTAGAAAGTCTCTTTTCCCAGCCTGGCGGTGGAAGGAGGAGTCAGAACTCTTCAGTTCTCATTCTCAAGGTTGTTTATTGTTTCTTATCTATAAAATTCTTTCTCCTGTCCAGCCGAGGTCCTCTCAGCAAGAGAGTCCAAGGCACTCTGCCTGTCCCCGGGGTGGTGTTATCTTTTTATACTAAAAACTACATGTACAACATTTACAATTACTTCCCAATACCTGTCACCTATGTTAGACAGTGAGCTTCTACTCTAAACCAATCCAAAAGTGCCAACATCACAGCAGAAGATGGAGGCCAAGAAGAAGAAGAAGAAGGAGAAAGGCTGGACACGCCCAGATCCCTCCATCTTGCCCCTGAACCCCCATTCTAAAAACCCCAAAAATCTATTCTTCACCCTGTGACAAACTAATTATTATTCTACTTAGACTTTCATGGCTTGCAGATCCTCATATAAGGTAGGTAATTTGCTCCATGGGTCATAATCAAAGTCACAGGTGTTCTGGGCTCTGTGCCAGGGTCTCTGAGCCCCCTGGCAGGGGTTTGAGCCATCCAGGACAGCCAGAGGGATGTCCTGAGTTCCAACAAGTCTGAGCCAACCCTACACCAACACAGTAACTTGATCCATAAGGAAGGAAGAGGCAGCAATGCAGTGAATCCCACACTGAAGCAGAAATGTCCCACATATTTCAGTGGATAGCAGAACCTTGGCAGGGAATGCTGAGGGAAGCACTTTCCAACCTCACAGCCACCCCAGAGCAGGCTCCTCTCCCAGGGCAGCTTTGGGGTGCACACCCCACTTTTCTGTGKTTTTACCCAGCCTTTTTTGGTTGGCTTATTTTGAGAGTTCAGCTGTTACTCCAGTTCTAGGGTGGAAATCAAAAGAGTTTCAGAAATGCCAGGGGGATTAGAAAGCATTTTGTTGTACAGGTCTTGAAAGAATAATCTTTAGGAGCATACAACTTYGTAAAGAGCAAATTCCAGATTTTCTGCAAGCAGCACATCATTCCACCAGTGGAATGACTTATCTTTTTTTTTAAAAAAAAGATAAAAAAAGTCTTATCTTTTCCTTTTTTCTCTCATTCCTCTGGAATAATGGGATTCAGAATCYTACTAGCAATTCTTAAAATAGCTCTGGATTTCAAGTGCCTCTATTGATATGGTATCATAAACCCACTTGCAGCACAGAAATAACATGGRATATTCATTTGCTTCACTTCCTGACCCCCCATTGTGTGCAAGCTCCCTTGTTATTATTTCCTCATTAATATCCATCTGTCACTCAGCATTTTATTTTACCAATTCTGAATTTCATCTGAAACATGTACTTTTAACAACAGCTATTCTCTTCTAGAAGACTGGACTTCTAAAGTAGCTGACAGAGTGAAGTCATTGATATTATTTGTAATCCTTTAAATGTTCAAATTTATGCAAAAAAGGCTCTCTAAGTTTCCCTTGTATTTCTTTTTGGGTTCCACCATGAAAGCAGAGGGAAATCTCTGGCTGTCATGCCCATACTCTGAGTTAATGTGTGGATCCTGTCTCCCTCCAGTGGCAACTGCACCAGCCATAAATTCTGRTATTAAATTGCAATTAAAGCCTCTCTGACACTCAGATGATGCCTCCCCACTGCCAAGCTCGCTAAGGGCTGCAGGGGCAGCTGGAGGAGCTTCCAGAAATCCCAGAGAAATCCCAAAATGAGCCCGTTCTTCCAACAAGTCTCTTCCCACTGCCCAAACCTGCTCAGCTTGCTGCTGCTTGTGCAGCAAGAGCAAGAAACACAGGGAGAAACCATGGGGAGAAGGAGGGACATCATTTGTTCAGGGCTTGAAACAACACCCCAGAGCCATCACTGGAGCTCAGAAAGCACATCTGGCACATTAAATGAACACTCACAACACGATGCTGGTGAATAAACCAGAGTTGTCTGGTGAGCCATGAAAAGGTGACTTTTATGCACTGACACACCCCAAAAGTTTTGTGTATGGAATTTATACTGAGCCTTTCCCACAGAATACTGAAATTTACCCAAAATCTTTCCATTTAGATACACAAAAAACTCTTCCACTTCAATGCACACAGAACTTTTGCACTTAAATTCACACAGAACTTCTGCACTTAAGCATTCCCAAAACATTTTCCCAACATAAAACCCAAGGTGGTGAGCAAACAAACACTCCAGGCAACACAGGGAGTTATTTTCTGCCCCAGGAGAAGCCCCTGGGTGTCCCCATCCCATCCTTTTGGGATGTGTGCTCCCAAGCAGATTGCTGCAGAGAAWGGGATGCAGCTGCCTTGGAGCAGGGAAAATGCAATGTGCTCCCAGGCTGGCTCTTCATTTGGGGAAATTCATTCTCTTGGTTAGGGGAAATGGGAAATCCATCCCAGGAGGGATTTCTGCCCTTGCTCAACACCTCTGGCCTTTCTCTGCATTTGGGAGTTGTTGCTCTCTCTACTCTCTAAAGCCACATAATCCAAAGTGCAAAATCTGCAGGACATATTAAATGAAATTATTCCTCACTGGGGAGGTTATAAACTGCACTGTAGGAAAAATATCTCTTAGCATCACATTGGGCTGTATCCTTGAATTTAATTCCTTACAATTTCAAACCTCAGTAATTTGTAATGTGCAAACAGCAGTCCYGGAGAAGAATTAATTCTTTTCCCAGTTTAAATTTGAAAATTTAAAGTTTAAGTTTGGGTAGGGGATTCCTACCTAAGAGCACCACAAGAACCTCACCTCCAGCAGCAAGGCTTTCCCCTTTCACTGAGAGAACACTTTGAAATTTAGATTATTGTTTGTYCAAAGGKGCAGGTAAAGRGGGAGTTGCAGTTATACAGATAATAAATTAGGCTGWGGATTTCCATCCTTGCAGCCTTTGTATGGATTTCTGACTTCCACTCTTGTTTTAATTTATTTCAACTCACACCTGGTTCAGACTGTGAATACCTGCTGAGGGAAACAATCCAGAGAATGGGAAGAAAGTGGGAGGAAAAAGAGCAAATTCACCCCCTTAGCAGAACTGCACAAGTGTGAGGGGAGCTGGACATCTTCCTCCTCTCATTGCTACTATTTTTTCCCAGTTTATTTCTTTATTTTTTTTTAAATTGCTGCCCAAACTCTTATAAAAGCCAAAAATGCAGTAAATCACTGAAGGTTTTTCTAACTTATTGGTGCCAAAATTCTGGTAAAATTCAGGATGTTTGACCTGTCTCTGAAGCATTTTTCCAAGCACTACCCTTAAAAACTCACCAACCAGTATTGAAGATATCCTATGGAGCACTTTCTCATTCCACTGCAAGTTTTTCCCTTAGGGAAYCATGGAATTATTAAGGTTGRAAAAGACCTCTAAGGTCGTTATCTGTCACATTTCAAAAAAATAAAAAAAAACATCCAAAAATTCTCCAGCAATCAGAGATMATTTCATTGCCAACATCTGAAAATCCCCAGCTTTCCATTGTTTAAGGTTTAAATGCAGGACAGGTCTGAAATCACTGCTCAGCAACCTGGATTTTCTGAGCATGAAAGCACCCAAAAAATGAAATCCAAATTTCTTTTACAACCTTTTCCTTTTTGGAGAAAGCAGAGCTCTAACACTGATGTTTGGATGCAGCAGTTTGCTCCAATCTCAGAGGCAGAAAAGAGGATTTTCCTCTGCCTTGCAAAAAGGCTTCCCTGGCCTCGAGGTGGCGACAGGATTGTGGATTCCAGGGCTGCCAATCCTCAAATTGAGTCCATCTGCATCACTTACTCTTCCTAGAGCAACTCAGCCCCCCTAAATCTTGGAAATAAAAAGTTAAGGGAAGAGAAATTCTCAAATGCTTTTGCAGTTTGGGTTTTCAGATCAGGATTTAAGGAAATATCACCTCTACACTGATCCAGTATTCCCAAATTTCTCTCATCTGCATGTATAATAGAATCAGACTGACTGGAAAGAAATTGTTTGCAGTTTTGGTGAGCAGCACCTTTTTAAAAGAATATTGTTATTTATTTGCTGAAACAGATTAACATCATGTTAAGGAGGGAAAAAAACTACCACAATAAAGTCATGCTAATACAAAAGTTAGGGAAAGGTAATGAAAAATTACAATTTCCAGGGGAAAAATAAACAAATAAGCAATGTGCACTTATTTTAGAGTGACTTCCTAGCAGAAAAAAAAATGTTTTCTCTGAAAGAGAAGTACTAAAATTCTCCTTTTCTCTACAACTACTCATGAAAACAGCCTAAATGCAACAGAGGAAAAAGGATTTTTTGATCCAGAGGGAAATTTGGATTGAAGAGAGGGGTCTCAGTAAGGAAGAGAGGGGTCTCAGCAGCATAAACCTACCCAGAGTAAGTGGGTTATCAGGTTAAGCTGATGCTCATTGCTCTGCACTCATGTTTKGGTGCTCATTTTCAAGAAGGAAAATCCAGTGGGCTTCAGGCCAGCCAGCCAAGTCCCAATGCCAAGGAAATTGGTGGGCAAAGTCCTTCTGGAACCATCTCCCAGTCATCACCTGCCCATCCCAACTGCCTAAAAGTGAATCCTCCTGGCTGAGCTACCAAAGAATTGCAGAAATATTTCTGCCACCACAAATTATATTGCAATTTTTTTTTTCCCACTGCAAATAAAAGACCTGAGAAACCTAAAATCAATTTAGCTGTCATGGCTCTGATTTTCCTGGACCTGATTAATTTGGCTTTGTTCCTCAAGCTCAACATTCACATGAGAGTTTTTCAGAGATGAGCTACAACCTGTATTCTTCCCACAGAGAAATGGAAATTTCYCCAAGATTTTGGAAATCAGCTGCTCAGTGCAATTGTGGCTGTGTTGATAGTTGCCCTCATGAATATGTTCATTAAAACAATTCACAACTTTAAAATCAAAAAACAAAACAGCAACTTGGCCAATTTTTAGCATACAAATATACAATAAAGAAGAAAGCTTTATTTTTATTTTCATCCCCTTTTTAACAATCCACTGTTACAGCAGGGGTTGAATTGATGTGATTTTCCATACAATTATCCATACTGTACTGCCTGACCCATCAAACTGCTACATCCACCCCTCCCTAAACTTCTTCCAGGCACAAATGTTTGCAAAATCCTCTTACAAAGCCCCAAATGTTTTGCCCAGAAGGGCTCAGTGAGCAGCACACACAATGACAATCACCTTCAATCTGTGCAGGGACAAGCAGAACCATATTCGGAGTCAGGCTTGCACACAAACCCCATAACAATCCCATTAACTTGCTGAAGCACTGCTTTTGTGTGAGTTACAGCTCAGCAAAGATCCCTTATTTCAGCTATAAACAGCACCTGTATCTCCCAGATTAGGGCAATGGGATCTATTTCAAGCCAATTTGAGCATGAAGATTATTGAGACCTTTTTGTTGATGAATGAAAACACTTCTGAGGTTTAAACAGAGCTCCAGACTGTTGCAGCTTCCACTGATGCAACACAAAGTGAYTGGAATGAGCTGTACACATGACAAAAAATGGCATTTTCAGAGTGAGATGATTGGGTCTGCTGGAAAGACAAAATACAGAAATGAAATGGAGACCAAAGGAAGCTGAGGGGAGCTGCAAAGATGAATAGCTGCTCACAAAGCTTTAGCCCACCATGGAATGCAAATTGCACAAAGACAAAAGAGTCCAGAACTTCAGACTGAAGTGAGCCTTGAAGAGAAATTTCATTTATTTAATCCCCAGCAAACATAGCTGGCTGTGGGGCTCAAATACCTCTCTCCTCATGCAGACCCAGCACCCTCCCTGAAATATTATTGGAACAGGCATGCAGCTGAAGAGGAAAACAAATCCTGCTGGTCAACATGATTTATGCTTTGGCATTAGGGAGTAAATCCAGTGAAATGAGTAAACATGGAAACTGGAAACATGAATCTCCAGGTAGTGTCAGTTGTGCTCCTTGGCAAAAAGCWCCAGAACCAATTGGCAAGAGGTTCATGGAGTGGGGGAGGTTCTCCTGATATCTGTGGGTTTGAACATTGAATTCTGCATTTCCATAAAATGGAGATACATAATATATATTTATATATATATATATGTGTATATATATATATATATATATTTTATATACATTATGCATTTACATAAAATGGAGATGCATAATATAATATTATGTATATATATTATAATMGAGATATTATAATATGGATATTATAATCCACACCATCACAATCAGAAGTGCCTCTAAATCCATCTTATTACCATTAAAAGTTGCACTAAAGCTGAACCAAAAGGTATTTTTAAATAAAACTAGTTGTGCCAAATTCTAGTTTTAAGTCTGAAGAGCTAAGCTTCCTCTGTTTCTTGAGAAGTGACTAAAAATCRCACCTATTAGTCTGAAAGCTTTCTTCAAGTATTGAATTAATTATTCTCAACAACATATTTCAATTTTGGTGGAATGACAKTTTTTTCCAACACAAAAATAATTCTCTAAAACCAAGAAGTACTACATTTCAACTACCTGCATTGGTGTTTGCCATGTCTGTTATGGCACATTTTTTCAATTTTCAACATATTTCAATTTTGGTGGAATGACAKTTTTTTCCAACACAAAAATAATTCTCTAAAACCAACAAATACTACATTTTGATTACCTCCATTGGTGTTCACCATCTCTGTTATGGCACATTTTTTCCTACTAAAAGGTGTTTAAAATCCAACTGAAGAACAAGAACTTSTCAGTGAAAGTCTCCCTGAGCCTGAGGAGGAATTGGCTCCTTAAAGCATTCCCAAAAGGAATTCCAGCCCCAAATATGAGGGACAGACAGACAGACACAGCCCATGTGTCTCCAGCCCTCAGTGCTTCCCAGGCTGCTCCCACCAACCCATGGGCTTTGCAAATTGTCATGGCAACACGAATTTCTTTACAAGGGGCACCAGGAGAGTAAATAAGCATATAAACCCTGCCTGGAGCTGGCAATCATGTCCCTTAAGCTGGCAATCATGTCCCTTAAGCTGGCAATCATGTCCCTTAAGCTGGCAATCATGTCCTTTAAGCTGGCGTGGCCTGCCTCAATGGCAAACACAAGCGAGGGTGTCAGTGGCACGTGGGAAATCCACAGGCAGGGCAAAATCCTGTTAGGAGCCTCTAGAAAAGCACTGGGCAAGGGAAGGAAGCAGCTCCTGAAGAGCAGCACTGAGGCCTGCTCACACAGAGAGCTCAGCTCTGCTGGCACAGCTGGCATTGTTCACCTGCACAGGAGAAGCTTTGGGCTGACTGAATGGTGGCCTTGCAGGGCCTGGAGGGGCTGCAGGAAAGATGGAGAGGGAGTTTTTACAAGGGATTGAGGGACAGAAAAAGGAAATGGTTTCACATAGACAGAGGGCAGGGTTGGATGGGATATTGGGAAGGAAATCCTGCCTGTGAGGGAGGTGAGCCCTGGCACAGCCCCACCATTGGAAGTGTCCAAGGTCAGGTTGTGATGCCTCAGGTTTGAGCTTTTATATTTTCCACGTTCTGTGCTGCTTTAGTGTGTGGGTCTGAGCTTCACATGAGGGGATGGTGAGCTCTGTGCACAGAGCAGGGAGACAAAACAATTCCTGCTCCAGCTGGGCACCAAGGACAAATGATCCAAATCTCAGCCCAAGAGCACAAACACCGTGGGCTGGAGAGAGAAAAACAAGCAGGGTGGGACTGCAGGGGCTAAAGCTGGAATGGGACAATGAACTGCAAGATGCAAATGGAGCAGAACTGATCCCAGGGACAGACCCCGTGCCCGGCCGTGCATTTTGGGGCCATTTTGGTTGATCTTGGGTTCATTTTGGGACAATTTTGGTTCATCTTGCGTGCAGCCCTGGCTGGGCTCCAAGATGCATCCATGGAGGAGATCCTTTTAATAAATCCCTGCTTTATTCTTTAATTCTGTCCAATCTCTGTTCTAGATCAGCCTTCCCAAAGCATCAGTTCAGGATTTTTTCTGCTATGGGAAGAAAAACCAGRAGGGGGATCTGGATCCATTGAKTGTGAAACCAATGAGTTTTAAAATACAAGTGCTCAGGAACCATGGGAAGGMCAACATKAATTTTTTATGTGCACTCTTGGCAGGAGGACATCCACAGCTGGACAGGGCTTGGAGCAGCCTAGGACAGTGGAAGGTGTCCCTGCCATGGTTTGGTTTTTTGTTTGTTTTTGGTTTTTGGGGTTTTTTGTTTGTTTGTTTTTGGGGTTTTTTGTTTTGTTTTTTTGGTTTTTTTTCTCCTGTAGAAATATTACTTGTTTAAAGCAAACATCACAGATATTTCAGATACCCCAAGGAAATTACCTGAAGAAGCCCCTCTATTGTCTTATATTTTATTTTTTAGTTTAAAAACTACATGTCTAAAGTAAGACAGATTTAAAAAAATTATGCTGCCACATCTTCAGTAAGCAGATTAAAAAAATTCATTTTGACAAATATTCCCAAATTCCTTTCTGTCTGCTCCTCAGGATCCATTCAATAATGTAATAGCCTCAGGAGAAACACTGTGTAATGTCTTTTACAGTGCCAAAGCAGATCAGTAAAACGCTGTCTGCAACCTGTCAGGTTCTACAGCGATTGTGTCACTTTCCCCCTTCAATATCACACAATTGATGGACAATAACTGTTCTATTGCAATCCTCTGTCACTGGTAATTAAAAAAGAAAAGGCACAAACTTAATCCATGACTTCCATGTTCTGCTCTACATTAGAAACAACAAAACAGGCAGATTTCCTGGTTTGAGCACTTCGTTCCTCCTCAGTTGCATATTCTGCTATAAAGACAGCAATCATCTGAATAATTTYGCTGTCAATTCTGCCTGAGATTTAGATTTGGAAGGAGCAAAGAACCAAAAAATGGCAAAATCCCAGCTAAATTTGTTCCCACTGAGCTGGTGGCAACGCTCTTGTCCCTCAGTGGCAGAAGCACCAACTGCAACTGGCTCTGCAAATCCTCATTTATCAACCAAAGTACTTTCCAATTTAAAAACTGATCTGTTCCAACACACAGCATGGCTTTACAGCCCTATCCCCAGTTCCACATCTCCAGTGAGGAACTGGGTAGCTTTCATTTATTGAGTTCTTTGCCAGCTATTTTTTYCTCCTTGTTCTAATCAATTAAAAAATAAACACATGGGATRGACACGGTCCTGCTCTGAGCCTTAAATTGGGTGGAAAGGATGGAGTGGCCAGCTAATTGTTTTCATTTATTTAGCTCTTTGCCAGCTATTTTTTCCTCTTTATTTTAATCAAAAGCTGCATTTAACAGAGGGCAATCAGCAGACACATCCATGTGATGGCACAGAAGGCCTTGCACCTGAATATCTGCAATATTTCCTTGCATTTCCATCCTTCTGTGCACTGCTGTGCAGCACACCCACTGCTTCCTGCACATCCCACCTGCCTGGAACKTTCTACCTGAGCAAACACTGGGATRTGGCAGAGGCARATTCCTTCCCAGGTTGTGYTGGGAGCATTTCCTCCCTCATCTCCACCAAGGAGCAGCCAACACCATTCATCTCTGCAGCCAAGAGAGGCCAGGCTAAGAGAGGGGTTGGATTAAGCTCTTTTCTGAGCCAGAGATGGGGTAACTGAGAGGTGTTTTAAAAACTTCTATTCCATTTTCAGTCTCATGAGAAGGGTGAGGCAGATATTATAATACAGATATTATAATACAGATATTATAATACAGATATTATAATCCACACCATCACAATCAGAACTTAACTATTTCTTAATTATAATACATGATAAGCATTTCTTGGCCATCAGCTTTTTGCCACACTATGCTGAAGATGCCTTAAAGCTAATAATCTGAAATTACTCCTTGTGTGTCCTACTACAATGCATCTTTCACAGTTTTATTTCTCCAAAGTATCCAGTCTTTTTTACAAGGCCATTCTTTGAAACTTGTTTCTAGTTCCATTTCTCTCTCAGCAATGTCTGTCCTGTTCCATGGCATTTCTCAGTCAGCATTTCTTATCTCCAGGTTTGCACAGAGATTCACACACTGTGTGAGCTTTCTGTCAGGCTTGGACAATTCCCTACAAATTCATTTCCCAAAGGGATCTGTGCAATCCCCCAGCAGTCCCCRGTGTTCAGACTTCAAACCCAAGGGCTCCTGCAGTTTTTCCCAGGCAGAAAGGCACACAGATATCAATCCATGTCCTACCTGTGGGTCGGAGAGGCGGGAGATGTCGGGGTACAGGTAGAACTTGATGCCCTCGGAGGCGCCGGGTAACGTCACGCCCCGGATCAGGAGGATCATCAGCATGATGTAGGGGAAGGTGGCTGTCACATACACAACCTGGGGAGGAAACAAACAGCAGGAAAGGATCTTGTGAATTCTGTGAATCCTGTGAATTTTCTTCCAGCTGCAGCAAAGCCAYCTTCTTTTCACACCSACTGGAGGAAGAGTGCTTTGGGTGMCTTTGTGCAGGAGGTTTTGTGTCAGGGTCTCTMGCTGGTCACAGTGACCCTGAGAAATGTTAAAAGTCTCTTTTCCCAGCCCAGTGCTTGAAAAAGGAGTCAGAGCTCTTCAGTTCTCGATCTCAAGGTTGTTTATTGTATCTTATCTACAAAATTCTTTCTCCTGCCCTGCTGAGGTCCATCCAGCAGGACAGTTCCAGGCACTCTGCCTGCCCCCAGGGCAGTGTTATGTCTGTATACTAAAAATTACATATAAAATATTTACAATTACTTCCCAATACCTATCACCTATGTTAGACAGTGAGCTTCTACTCTAAACCAATCTAGAAGTGCCAAAATCACAGCAGAAGATGGAGGCCAAGAAGAAGAAGGAGAAAGGCTGGACATGCCCAGATCCCTCCATCTTGCCTCCTGAACCCCCATTCCAAAAAAACCCAAAATCTACTTTTTCACTATCATTCTACTTAATTTGTTGTGGCTTGCAGATCTTCATCTAAGGTTGGTAATTTGCTCCATGGGTCATAATGAAACCCACAGGTGTTCTGGGCTCTGTGCCAGGGTCTCTGAGCCCCCTGGCAGGGGTCTGGGCTGCTCAGGACAGCCAGAGGGATGTCCTGGGTCCTGACAGTTTTTGTCCCCCAACCATATTCCCTTCTAAACTCCTCAGGGTTTGTGGGAGATGTCAGCACTTTTTATAGCGATTAAGTTCCGCTCGAGCACAGGCACTCCACCTCTGAAGCAAAAGAGTTCCTCCATTTTTTGAGGACTGATGAGCATGAGATTCATTTATTTTGTTGGGTTAAATAGTTAAAATCCATTGTTCATTAATTACAAAAATAAGTCTGAGAATCCTTTCACAGGTCATTCTTTGATGTATCCCTTTTCATTTACATAGGAAGACAGATATTGGACCTCAGTTTAAAATAATTTTTGAGGTTGTATTTTTCAACGTCAAAGATTTTTCCATCCAGCAGCTTGAAACTAATTTTG
>NDFG01000012.1:1803946-1818979 GCA_002167245.1 Sporophila hypoxantha
GAGAAAATCGAATGAATGGCTCTCTCTGAGCACAGTGCACTCACTGCTGAACATAAGAGTTCCTCCATTTTGAGGTACCTGATGAGTCATGAGATCATTGTAATGTTGGGGTTAAAGTCTGAAAAACCAATGTTAGGTTCATTAATTATAAAAATATAGTCTGAGAATCTTTCACAGTCATTCTTTGATGTCTCCCTTTCATTTCATAGGAGACAGACATTGGCTCAGTTTCAAACACATATTTTTGAGTTGCATTTTTTCACCAAACGATTTTTTCCATTCAACAATATGTGTGATGATGCCTAATGATGCATTCAACTGATCTAAATTCCCCATCCTGCCTCACCTCGAAGCTCCTGGGGAAGGGGAAAAATGGGAATGTAATGGGCACTCTCTGCAGCCACAGTGCAACTCACCTGCTGAGGTAGCAACAGGAGAATCTGCGAGCTTTCACCCTCAGGGCGGTGTGTGATCACTTGATCCAGCAGTGTCAGGGGGATCTTTCCACGTTCCCCACTCACTGCTTCCTTTGGTTGCCCTTTCATTTAGTGCTTCTGGATTCTGGTACTGCATTTATTGTACAGAATTACTGAAACCATTGGTGGCTTCATTTTTGTCCCCTTCTTGCATGGACAGGAGAGCAGGAGAGCCCTAATTCCTCTGAACTGAGGCAGAGCGTCCCTTGTGGCCCAAAAATTCATTAGAGGTTTGTGGCTGCAGCCCTGCGCTGCAGGAAATATTACAGATTGCAAGGAAAAAGGATTGGAAGGAAACACAAGGAAATATTATAGATATTGCAAATATTACAAGTGCAAGGCCTTCACTTGCCATCCAATGGATGTCTCTGCTGACTGCCCTCTGTTAAATGCAACTTTTCATTTAAATGAGAGGAAAAAATAGCTTGCAAAGGAATAAATAAATGAAAAAACATTAGCTGGCCACTCCATCTTTCCATCTAATTTAAGGCTCAGAGCAGGACTGTGTCCATCCCATGTGTTTATTTTAATTCTCATTAGCTGCTGATCCTTTTTTATTTTGAAAACCAAATGTGGAGAGACAAGGTCTGTTTGAACTCAGCAGTCATAGCAGTTGCATTCCCACTAATAGCCAACCAAATGTAAGCATGGGATAAAACCTTCCCATTTTGCATTGAACTGACCTAGGAATTCATCAATTCAGCCTTTGGGGACCTCTAGGAATAAAAAGGTGCCTCAATTTCCTGGGAAACTCAAGTTCCTCATTTTAGAGGAATGAGGCACATGAGATCATTTAATATTTGGGGTTAAATAGTATGAAATCCAACTTCAGTTCATTAATTACAAAAATAAGTCTGAGAATCCTTTCACAGGTCATTCTTTGATGTATCCCTTTCATTTAAACAGGAGACAGACATTGGACTCCTCAGTTTCAAAATGGATTTTTGAGGTTGTATTTTTCACCAAATGATTTTATTCATTCTCGAGCTTAAATAATTTTGACTGGTGCAAGGCAGGTGTAAGAGTAACACAGGTGGAAATGGCCACAGGAAATATAGAGAGTTTAAAATTTATAGAGAGATGGTTGTCACATAGAGAAAAAAATATTGATAGTGACATGGAATTTATTATTTATTCCTTCTCTGAGTTTGAGTAGCCCTGTGCTGCTCTCAGCTTTGGGATTGTGAAACAGGACCAATTCTGCTCCATTTTTCCTTTGGAAAATGTGATTGTTCTTGCAGGTTTCCTATTGCTGCCATGCAGAGAAGCAAACTGATTTCTGGAAATAAAAAAGTGTGGCCATGTAGTGAAAACAGCAAATTGCTGGAGTTCACACCTCAACAATTTTGCCTGAAGGTTCTTTGCAAGATAAGGGTTCTCTATCAAATCCCAAAAGATATGGGACAGAATTTAACCTTTGGGTTTGATGAAATGCTATTCCTGAAACCCAGACATGCAGGCAGAGCAGTCTGAAGGGAAAATCAGTTTAGTAATTCTGGGTGGTGAGAATCCATTGCTTGTATTGTTATAAAAGATGTAATTAATTTACTTGTTATCATGTCTTTTGAATAATACACTTACAGAGACTAGAGCCATTCATTCCCATTTTCTCCCCTTCCCCAGAGCTCCTGAGGTGAGGCAGGATGGGGAATTTAGGAATCAGTGCCACTATTAGCATCATCASCACATCTGTGGGGCATTAAAAGTTTCCTGAATTGTTTTCTTCTCTTTCAACACATCGAACCTCTCTGAATATCAATGTGAACACAACTGTTTCTAATTACACCACATCCTGTTTTAATTGACTTTAATTGCTTGCTATGTTAATTTGCATCCCAATGCTCAAAATGCTTTTTTTAAACCCTTGTCAGAGCCATGCCAATGTTTAAGCAGTTGGAAACAAAATAAAAATTTCTGGCAGGCGAGTTTYTGCACCAAGTTCTCCTCTCACAATGTGCTCGAAAGAAAAATTGACAATGATATTTAGACATACAAGTAGGTGGAAATGCATCCAACAACTCTGAACTACCCTTGGGTGCTTAACTGAAAGCACATTGGAACCAAAGATCCTGAAAATTGATATTTTATTGGCTGCCATGAGCTTTAAGTATCAAAGAATAGGAAATAAATTGAGTAGCAAGGACTGGAAATTTAAATACCAAAACCTTAAAGAGACTTWGATGTCACTCAAGGTTAATATCTAGATATCCAGGTACCTATGAAATGATTTCAGGAGTGAGGCACCATAAAGATTTTGAGAACTGAGCTAGATTTCAGTTTTATCTTTTCATACCTAAATATCTCACCAGCACAGACATGTGCCTGTGTTCCAGTTTGTCCCCTGGGACTGCTGAACTTCTTGTCCTCAATGAAAAGGTGTTTTTGTGAACACCCCGGGCAGACCATGCTGCAGGGTGGGGGGATCTGGCTTTTGAGGACAAGTAGAAGGAATTCAGGATAACCCTGGTGAGAACAAGGAGGAAGATTTCCATGCAGTGAACTGAGCCCCAGCCCATGGAGATCTCAGAGCCCCAAATCAGATTTCTTTGGCCAAAACTCCTGCAGGGCACAGCAGCCTGAAGCTGTGAACCTTCCTCCTTTGCTTGGCTCTTCCTGAGAACACACAACCAGAATTCCTGAACTAAATATCACTTGGAGGCCAGGAAAATAATGGCATTCTCCCCTGCAAGCTGCAATGTTCTTATTTGCACTATAAGGAACCAACTGTGTTTTATAAATGGGATAAAATTTATYTTGATGCTTCAGAAAATTACTGGCTTGCTAAGCCCTGTCCCCTAAAATCCACTGTTGCTCCACTGGGCTGTAAACATGAGGAATATCAGTGCAGGAATTGCCAGAGATTTGCCAGAACTCACTATTTAAGTGTTTATGGAAAACCAGATCTGCCCCCATGCCCTGCTCATCCTTATTTTTCACAAGAGTGTGTTAATCCTGGTGTAATTTAACTTTATTCATTCATTTATTTATGTATTTATTTATTTGAAACCATGAGCATGGAGAACCAGAGTGAAATCCCAACTGTGCCCACACTGCACTACACTCCTGTGTGGAAAAACTGCTCAGGATCCAAAATTTCACCCAATGATGCAAGACAGAAAAGAGTAATTTTTTTATTCAGGGGAAGAAGTTGGCACAAATATAGAAATATAATTATCATAAATAATATGATAATTATATTATAAAATATAAATAATATATGATATAGTAATATATTTCTATATATGATATATGTATGATAGTATATCATAGATATGTAGATATGTATAAATATCATACATATATCATATATAGAAATATATTATCATACATAATATAATTATCACATAGTTATCATACTCCTGCCTAGCAGCTCTGCTGTCTGGGTAGCCACACTCAGGAACCACCAATTTGGGCAGGATTTCCATCAAAAGTTTTTAAATTGTCCCACGAGCCCAAAYCAAACCAGGTTTGGCCTCACTGATATTTGCCAGTTTCACAAATTCTGACTTCCTAGATGGTACCAGCAGATGATAAACAAAATAAAAGATTTTCTTTTTCAACTGCCATGGGATAGTGTGAAGTATTCCATGCAGCATTGTTGGGAAAAGAGGCTTTTGTTCATCTGAATCTACACCATCCACAGAGCCACAACTGAAAAGGGAGATTTTCCACATTAATTGGATTTACAAGTAAAATGGCATCAAATGGTACAAAGGAATGACAGCTGATTCACAAGGTTTTTAAAAGGATGTCAAAAGGGAGAAAAGATTCGAGGTCTACCTACATTTTAAAGGTAAAATTTTCTTATGCAGAGAAAGAAACACAAGGAAAAACCCAAGAGARCAGCAAGTAAATGGATTTGTGTAAGTGGAATGAGGGGAGGGGTTAGAATCAGCACAATGGCTGATTTTTCTATTTTGCTTGTGTGTTTCTTGGATTTATTCAGCATCATCTTCTGTTTGTCATCTTCTTTTATCCACAGAGGGAACCTTGCACCAGAATAATTCTGTAAAACCAACTACATTGCCTATGAACAGCAGAATTCCTTCTAAATTACCACTGAATCATGTGTGAGGGYAGGAATAAACTCAAACCCCAACAGCTAAGAAAATTTCATGAGATTTGAGGTCTGAGAAATAAGTWTCCAAAAGGAAAAAATCCATTGGGAATGGAAATTCAATGAGATGAGCCAGAAAAGAGAGGCCAGGAGAGGACACGGGGTGARGGGATGGGGGAAGCTGAGTGATCACAGGAAACACAAGTTTCCACATGAAATAATAACTGCAGAAAGGAATAATTCCAGCACCACATCACACTGAGGTCATTGCCTGGGACACAGAAAAATCCATACCTGGCAGAGCTGTGCAAGTCCAGATTTTTTTCCACACGGTRGTCAAGGCAAAAAATAAATAAATGAAAGTCTGAGCCCTGCTGGAATGGTTTCCTTCACAATTAAATAGAAACTTCACTCCAAAATTCATTGAGTCAATTAAAGAAAAAACAAAAAACCAAATCAAAATGTTCTGCCTAATTTTGGTTTGGCAATTCTTTTAACTGAATGGGCAGAAGGRAGTTCTCTCTTGAATGAAAAATGGAAAAATGTTTTAACAAGCCCAAGTTATTATTTAGAAGCCTTAATCCCACGTTAAAAATGGGTCTAAAAACCTATTTTCCATCTATTTTACAGCACCAATTATTCTTTACATTGGGTCTGACTCTATAGACTTCTCAGCACTTCCCAAATTTCATTTCAAATTTTCTGTGTTCACAAAACTGCCTGCCTGTGGTCCAAAGTTCCAAAAGAAAKAGAAGTTATGATGGAAGGCTGAATCCAAAATGCTCCATTAGAAACCCAGGCATGCAGCTARAATTGGAAAACAATGAGACAGCACCAAGGGCAGACAATATCCATGCTCAGCAGCAGCTCATTTTCCCAGCTGAATTGAGGGAACAATTCACTTCCATGATGAGCTCCTGCTCCCCATAAATATTCCTTAAACAGCAGCAAGTGTTCTAAATATGTGTAATTTCCCAGCTCCTTCCAACAGCTGGGYTTGCTTCCAGCTTGCCCAGGAGCATTAAAATCAAGATCTGTCTTCTTTCTGCTAAAATTGCTCTTCAGGCTTGCTAGTTCTTTTGATGAGGTCTACAGACCTCTTACTTAATAAGAAAAAATATCAGATTTCCTTGTATTTGAGTAAAAATTGCCTTATTACCAGATCTTACCCCAAAACATTCATTTGTAAGACTACCAAGGACAGAATATGCAGACATACCCAAAAATCCCAATCATGAACACCAGGACACACAAAAGTACCCATAGAAAATGTAAAAACAGTGAATTTTATCCCATTATTGGAATAATTTATGTGAGCACCTGTATTTAAACASCATAATAAATTGAATTGTAAAATAAATAGTAATGGCAAATAAGTTTATTAATAATAAATTATTACGAATAAATAAATAATGGCAAATGCAGATAACCAGATTAATTCTCCATATATACACAGATTAATCAGTGACAAATAAAAAAAAGGAGAAGTGATCATAAATAATGGGCTGGATCCTGAAAAAATGATTTTAAGTCACAGTTCCTTTTATTTCAAGGATTAATTCCAGACAGAATAGGCCTTGGTCACGTTCATAGTACCAAATTCACCATAGAATTCACACATTGAACAAATCAGATTGTGGTGACTGCTCTGAAGTGGTTTTAAATATTCTCAAGTGAATCCACAATAAAAAAAGGATCAACCTGAACTAAAAACTGAGCAACAGTTGGAAATGTTTCATTCATGTTATTACATTTTTGCTGTCATTAAATACCAGAAAGAAAAGCATTTATCTATTTCATGGATCAATATCTATAGTAAATACAACTCAGGAGCTCAGTGCCTCCTCCCAGTGCTTCCTCAGCCTCCAAAATTGTATTTCCCCCACTCAACATTAATCCTCCACTCACCAACTGTTCTTACAAGAGTTATGATGAAAAAACTGAAGGCTGCAACAACCCTCAACACCAACAGCTCCAAAAATGTTCTCTCCATGTGTTGGGAAGTGTGTTCCTCACGTTGTGAACGTGCTGTTAGCACACTGCTCTGACAAAAATCCCAGCAGTTGTAAACCCTGCCTGCCCAAAATAGCTCTGGGAGGCAGGGGAAGGGCTGGGCTGGGATTTCTCAAAGAAATCCTTGAGCAAAACGAGCACTACCATTTGGCAATTTCCCAGTGGAAATACAAAAGCAGAATCCCAGTGCTAAAATCGTGGTGGTATTGTCCCTAATATTTTACAAAGACCTAGAATGTCTTTGCTAGAGTGTTTTTTGGTTTTTTTTTTTTGTTTGGTTTGTTTTGTTTTGTTTTTTGGTTTTTTTTTTTAAAGCAGTGGATGTTTTGGGGTTGGAGGGGTCTTTACTCAGAAAAAAATTCTTGATTGATGTTTATTATTTTATCTCCACCATAAATGGTGCTGATAAACCAGTGCAATAACGGCATCCCCTAACTGCAATTTGATTTTTGTTTAACATTCAGGGGCACAAAGAGGAAGAGCTGCCCTCTGGTTGTGAGGAAGGGCTGGGCTGGAATTTCTCAAAGGCAGAAATCCTTGAGCAAAAGGAGCACTACCCTTTGGCAAGCAGACACAGCTCTCCCAGTGGAAATACAAAAGCAGAATCCCAACGCTAAAATCCTGGTGTTATTGTCCCTGGCACCTGAATATCCTTCTTTAAAAGCAGTGGATGTTTTGGGGTTTGTGGGGTTTTTACCCAGAAAAGAAGATTGATTGAAGTTTGTTATTTTAGCTCTTGACTGAAGTTTTTATTTTATCTCCACCTAATAACATTATAAACCAGTGAAAATAATGGCAATCTAGCGCTATCAAGGTGATTTTTTTGTTAACATCTAAGGGCAACAAAGAGGAAGAGCTGCCCTCTGGTTGTGGGGAAGGCTGGGCTGGAATTCTCAAGCAAAAGAAGCACTTAAAAACTTGGCAAGCAGACACAGCTTCTCCCAGTGGCAATACAAAGCAGATCCATGCTAAAATCCTGGTGTATGTCCCTAATATTCCAAAAGACCTGGAAATCTGTTGTTGGACGGTTTGGTTTTTTTTAAAGCAAGTGGATGTTTTGGTTGGAGGGTTTTTTACTCCAGAAAGAAGACTGAGAAGTTTATATTTTTGGCTCTTGACTGAAGTTTATTATTTTATCTCCACCATAAATGATAACCAAGTGAAATAATGGCAATCCTAGAGCTATAATGTGATTTTTTGTTTAGTATTCAAGGGACAAAGAGGAAGAGCTGCCCTCTTGTTGTGGGGAAGGTCTATGTGGAATTCCAAGCAAAAGGAGCACTACAACTTGGCAAGCAGACACAGCTCTCCCAGTGAAATGATAAAGAGCAGATTTCAATGCTAAATTACCATCTGTTATTGGCCCTGGGCACTGGAATATCTTTCTTTTAAAAAGCAGTGATTGTTTTGGGGTTTGTGGGTTTTGACCTCCAAAAAAGACTGATTAAGTTTATTAATTTTAGCCCTTGACTGAAGTTTTTATTTTATCTCCACCATAAATTGATAACCAGTGAATAAACGGCATCCTAGACTGCATAATGTGATTTTTTGTTAACATTCAGGGGCACAAAGAGGAAGAGCTGCCTCTGGTTGTGGGAAGGGCTATGGTGGAATTCTCAAAGCAAAAGGAGCAGTATCAATTTGGCAAGCAGACACAGCTCTCCCAGTGAAATAAAAGCAGATTCCCAATGCTAAAATCCTGGTGTATTGTCCTGACTGAAGCAGCTTTGTTGAAGGTATGGTGTTTTAGCATGGATATGTTTGGTTGGGGGTTTTAACCCAGAAAAGAAGATGAATTGAAGTTATTAATTTCGAGCTCTTGACTGAAGTTATTTTATCTCCACCAAAGATAAACCATATGAAAGAGTGATATGGCAATCTGGAGTTATAATGTGATTTTTTTTGTTTTAATAAGTTCAAGGGACAAAGAGGAAGAGCTGCCCTCTGGTTGGTGGGGAAGGGTCTTATGGTGGAATTCTCAAGCAAAAGGAGCCACACATTTGCAAGCACACACAGCTCTCCCAGTGAGAAATAATAGCAGATTTCAAATGCTAAAGTCCTTGTGTTATTGTCCCTGCACCTGAATAATCTTCTTTAAAAGCAGTGATGTTTTGGGGTTTGGGGTGTTTTAACCAGAAAAGAAGCAATTGAATTTATTATTTTTAGCTCTTGATTGAAGTTTATATTTTATCCTCACACCATAAATGTTGATAAACCAGTGAAAAAATGGTCATTTTATAGCTATAAGTGATTTTTTTGTTTAAATTCAAGGCACAAAGAGGAAGAGCTGCCCTCTGGTTGTGGGGAAGGCTTGGTGGAATTCTCAAGCAAAAGAGCACTACATTGGCAAGCAGACACAGCTCTCCAAGTGGAAATACAAAAGCAGATTTCCAATGCCACAAATCCTGGTGTTATGTTCCCTGGCACCTGAATATCTCTTCTTTAAAAGCAGTGGATGTTTTGGGGGTTTTGTGGTGTTTTTACCCAGAAAGAGAAGATTGATATGAAGTTTGTTATTTTAGACTTCTTTCGATCTGAGTTTTATCTTATCTCGCACCTATAAATGATAAACCAGTGAAATAATGGCATCCTAGAGCTATAATGTGATTTTTTTTGTGTAACTTTCAAGGGTACAAAGAGGAAGAGCTGCCCTCTGGTTGTGGGCAGGGTGAGGAGGACTGATGGGAAGGAAGCAAATTTCAGCATCTTGGCTGAGCTCATCCCTGCAAGCCAAGTGTTTATGTAGAGCTCCCATCAAGGAGGGAATTTGCAGAGCCACAAATATCTCAGAATTAAAGACTTCTATTTAATCAAGTAAAAGTCAACTTYAAGAATCAATCAGGAAGAATTATAAATATAAATTAGGACTAATTAATCAACTAAGGGTTGGGTTTTTTTTTTTTCTATTTTGTAAAGGTGTTTAAAATGTAGAAGCTTTCATAAAACAAAGCTGTTYCTTTCCAGAACCTTCTAGGATATTCAGAGCTCTCAATGCCATCTCGTTTACCTTCACAGACAAACCTGATACTGTGAGTTACACATAYACCCAGAAGTTTGCATTTTGCTTAAAAAAAAAATGTAATTTGGGATGACTATTCCTCATAGCACCCCCATTTCTGTGAAGATAATTCAGAATTATCCCACAGCAGCACTTGAATTTCCAGCTGCGTAATTAATTTTACACAGGCAGAAACAGGGGCTCAATAAGGCATTAAATGAATTGGAATTTTTAGTTATTCTAGACAGACCYTCCAGTTCTCACTCCTCAGGTCCTGACCCATCATAAAATTGTTTAACCTTCAGCTAAAATGTTTAACCTTTAGCTAGAGATGCAGAGCAGGAGGTGATTTTTCCTGTCACTTCAAAAKGTGTAAGATCTTAAATGTGCATTGGAATGGACTCAAAATTTTTTGGCCAACTCCTTCTCCTGGTTCAGGGCTTGTTTGCCCTCTGACTCTTCCTGCAGAACATGAAACTGGGTTTCCTGAAGGAGTGTTGTCCTCCTCATGGAATTACTATGGATTATATAATGGATTTAATATAATTATATATATATATATATATATAAATTATGTATATATATACAATTATATATATTGTCTTATATTTATAATTATATATATGATTATATATATATAATTATATGTAATTATATATATAATTATACCTTATTATAATATATATTTATATAATGTTTATAATATAATTTATAATAAATTATATAGAATTTATATATTAATTATTTCTAATTTATATATTTTATAATATATATTTTATATATTTATATATAATTTTATATAATAGATATAATTATATATAAAGAATTATATATATATTTAGTATATTATTATATATTATTACATATCATTCTATTATATCATGGATTCCCTTCAAGAATTCATTTCAGTGAATCAACATTTTCCAATAAAATYAGGATTTCCCAGAGCATCCCTTATCATCTCCAGCTTAGATTTCTGCTTGATTTCCTCACCTGTCTTTAAAAAAAACATTCAAAAAAACCCAAAACAAACAACACAAAAACACACTCCCAAATGAGCATCAGCACTGAGGTAAAAMAAGTGCTGGATGAAGTCTGGGAAGTGGAATCAATGTTATGACCAAAGGATTATAAGGCTAAAAAGGTAAAAAAAGGTGGCCTCAAAAGGTAAAAGGTGCCAGCTGGAAAAGATCAATGTGTCAGCCAGACTCTGTTGTCACCAAATAAATGCATAACATTTCAAATAATTGCAAGTATTAAAAATACAGAACATTAATTCAATGGTAAGAAGAATTTTCCCTAGAATTTTGCACCAAAACCAATCATATATGAGACTTTGTTTGAAAATTCTCCTATCAATCCTCCAAACACTCCAGCAGGTTTGGCAGTGGCCATCTCTAAATGTAGCAGTCACTTCTGCAGTTTTCTGGGCACCACAGCACTATTTAATCTTGTGCAGTAAAAGCTGGGAGGGAAAAAGATTTGTAAACTGGGAGGCAAAGATATCCTATAGTGTCACAGACATCTCTTCATGAAAAGCCTTTCCTTAGGATTTTTCCTGCTGAGAAGCTTCAGCAACCAAATGTAACCAATGGTTATCTGCTGCTGTGGGGTGCAACAGGTGCATCTGGGATTGGCCCATGGTGGATATCTACAATTAATGGCCAACCACAGCCCAGTTAGCTTGGACTCTCTGTCCGAGACACAAACCTTTGTCATTCATTCCTTTCTGTTCTCAGCTTAGCTAGCCTTCTGAGATGAAACTCTTCCTTCTATTCTTTAGTATAGTTTTAATGTAATATATATCATAAAATAATAAATCAAGCCTTCTGAAATATGGAGTCAGATCCTGCTCTCTTCCCTCATCCTGAAAACCCCTGTGGACACCATCACACTATAGCTCAACCTCACCTTTTTGTCTCTGGATGGTTTTTGTAATCATGATGTTGAAGGAAAAGGGTCAGAGCTCCCCAGGAGGGGCAGTGGAGATTTCTGCTCTGGTTTCTGCTCTCTGGGACAGGGACAGGAGCCAGGGAAGGGCTGGGGCTGGGCTGGGGGTCAGGGTGGAATCAGGGAAAGGTTCTGCCCCAGAGGGTGCTGGCACTGCCCAGGCTRCCCAGGGAATGGTGACATCCCCMAGGCTGCCAGAGCTCCAGGAGAGTCTGGACAGCACTGCCAGGGGTGCCCAGGGTGGGATTGCTGGGGGGTCTGTGCAGGGCCAGGAGTGGGGCTGGGTGATCCCTGTGGGTCTCTCCTAACTCAGGATATTCCCTSAATCCATGGACTGTCCTGTCCCTTCCAACCAAACCATAAAAACCCATATCTGGCAAACCTGGATCTTTCCCAAGGTGATAAATTGTGACKGTGTTCACAGGGGTCTGAGGATGAGGGAAGAGACRAGGATCTGACTCCATGTTTCAGAAGGCTGATTTATTATTTTATKATATATATTACATTAAAACTATRCTAAAAGAATAGAAGAAAGGATTTCCTCAGAAGGCTGGCTAAGAATAGAAAAAGAAAGAATGATAACAAAAGCTTGTGTCTTGGACTCTCTGTCCAAGCCAGCTGACTGTGATTGGCCATTAATTAGAAACAACCACATGAGACCAATCACAGATCCACCTGTTGCATTCCACAGCAGCAGATAACCATTGGTTACATTTTGTTCCTGAGGCCTCTCAGCTTCTCAGGAGGAAAAATCCTAAGGAAAGGATTTTTCATAAAAGATGTCTGYGACAATAAATCTGTTAAACAGACAGGCCCTGTCTTGGAATGTTCTATTTCTCTGTAATGATTATAGGGCATGGAAATTTAGTATAATTCAGGTTGTGAATTATAGGAAGGACATGTGAATGGCATATAGAGCATTTCACTGCTCAAATCACAAGGAAAAGATCAGGACTGGCTGAATTTTGAGTATCTCCAAATACAAAAATTCTGTAACCTCTCTGAGCACCTGTTCCAGCATCTGAGCATCCTCAGAGTGAAAAAGTGATTCAGGAAAAGTCCAGGACTTTTGCAGGAGGATAAAGTGATTCTGTGATCCTATTGGGAGTCCAGGATTTTTGCAGGAGAATAAAGTGATTCTGTGATCCTATTGGGAGTCCAGGATTTTTGCAGGAGAATAAAGTGATTCTGTGATCCTATTGGGAGTCTAGACTCTTGTAGGAGGATAAGGAGCTCCCATTTCTTTGGGGAAAGGTGTGTTTGTGTGCCCCCAGCACGACAGCCCAGCTCCTGTCAGCCACTGAGCAACAGGAGCTCTTATCTCCATGGTGACAGCTGGGAGATGGATGCACCATGAGGCATCTGCAACACCCCTTGTGCATTAAGTATAACAACAAAAGCACAAGAAATAGCCTCACCACTCAGACTAACAAGCATCCTTATCATCCTGACCCTGATTCYCCACGTTTCCCTTCCCTGTGGCTAMTCCATGCCCCCAAAGCAGTTAGTCACACCTTGATGAGGGYTTATTGCTCTCTAAAACTTCCCCTCCAAGCAGCCTCTCAACGTTGCTGCTAAATCACCTCAAGGCTGCCTTGTAGGACACCAAYCTGACAGTGCTGCAATTAATTTGTGGGTTTGAGAAGAAAAGGGGATGTGGTGCATAGAGAAAATGAGAGGGATCACACGATAAAACCCTTGGGCTGAAGAGAGGGTGAGTGAGGAGTCTGTGACTGCCACAGACTGATTTTTTCCTGATTTTCTCTCTCAGGGAAAGGCTTTGATCTCTCAGCTCTCCCTTCAAGCCCTCAGCTCAGCAGAGAGCCTYCTGATGAAATCCTTTCTTCTATTCTTTTAGTATAGTTTTAATATAATATATATAATAAAATAATAAATCAAGCCTTCTGAAACATGGAGTCAGATCCTTATCTCTTCCCTCATCCTAAGACCCCTGTGAACACCACCACAATTTATCACAAAAGTAAAGTAAATGTAAAGGGGCTCTCCCTGGGCAGCACAGACCTCTCCCTGTGCTCATCCTCAGAGGAACACAGTGGATTTGTCTTTCCAAACAAAGCTAGTGGTCTGCTGGTGGATAAAACCAGCACGGAGATAAAAGAAACAATGGGAAGGATTTCAATAGATCTTGATGAATGAAGAAAGATATTTGCTTTTACAAATAAACTTTCAGGTTTGCTGGTAAATGAAATTAGACAATGACAAAATGAAAGAAAACAATGGGGAAGAAAAACACACCAAATATCTCCATAAGAATTAAAATTAAAAGGAGGATTGTGCATTAGAGGGGAATCTCTGGTATCAGCGTGTTCTGGGAAGATTGAAACTCTCAAGTCACCTCAAGAAATGGGGAAAGAGAAGGGTGAGAAATGGAACATTGCGGATAAAAAGGAGGCTGTGTCCTCCAAAAATTGAGCGGACCCCAGGAATTGCCCCATAGGCCTCTCCCTGTTACTGTGAATTAAAGCCAAAAAAGGACTCCTCTGTCTCCTGTTTTGCACATAACCATAAATGTGGTTTGGGGTTAATTATTCCTAAACAGTCCCCCCCGCCACCTTGGAGCACTGAGATTCACGCTGAGCAAGGCTCTCAGGACCAAGGGACACACAGCCCAAAGCACAAAAATCCTCCCTGACCTCGAGCACTGCAATTCTCCCAAACACATTTTACACCCACAGGAAAGAACCCAGAATTTTTTACTTTCTGCTTGCATTTCCCAGCAGATGAACATATTCTCTTATTTTAGGGCCACATGCCAGTGATTTTTGCACAACTGGAAATGACAAGGCCTCAAGAGAGGCTCTGCTAAAAGAGAGGTCCTCAATAAACACAGAGTTACCCCATGTCAGAAACATAAACCCTGTTCAAGCCTATTTTTTTTTTAAATTAACTTAATTAAGAGCAGTGCCTTACACTTTCCACAACACCACTATCTACTAATTGTCCAAAGTGTCTGCTTTCCATGACACAATSCAGCTTCCACAGGATATTTTGAGTTTCTTCCTTTCTTTTTTGGAGGTTTTTTGCAGCAGCAGAGTGAATAGCAGGTGCACAGCAGCCAGCTCCCTCCTGGGGATGTGTTTTAGTTGCCAGCCCAGCACCAGCAGCTGCCTGAAGCTGCCTTTGTTGCTCTTGAGGCCATTTATTTATTTATTTATTTATTTCATTAAGCTTTGCCATTCTTGGGAGCGAGTTTGGGTCTGAGCCACAGGAGCTGACACTGGGGTGGGATACAGGGCTCGAGTTTGTAAATCTCACAAGAACAGCCTTGTAAACAAAACTTGTACTACAAAGACATCTTCAGGCTGGAGATARAGCCAGCAATGTGGGCTTGGCTGGCTGCAGAAAGCAGAGCCTGCCTTCCCACTGGCAGGAATCTGGGTTAATATAGCCCTGGCATACAGGGTATGGGAATGGATAGCTCAAATTGCAGTTAAGGAGCCAGTCCTAAAGCTGGACAGATCAGCAGGAGCTGAGGACAAACAACCTGGGTGAGAATAGGGAATTGGAGCTGTTCTGTT
>NDFG01000012.1:1823756-1839842 GCA_002167245.1 Sporophila hypoxantha
TGCTTAATTTAAAAGCGTTGGATTAATTGCTTACGTTCCTCTGGGGTAGGGCTTGGAGCCTCTCTGTTCTGCCCGAAAAGATTTGCAGCAAGGCTGAACCAACGAGCCAGAAAAAGTACAGAATTTCTGTAGCTGTTCCATGTCCCTGTGTCACAAAGCAGAAAAAAAACCCCTTAACAAGGGGAAGCCTAATATGGCTTTTTGCTACTTCGGGAATATAAGCGAGAAGAGAAAATCCAAGTGAGGTTTGGATTTCTGTTTCTGCATGCAGCAGGCACTTAACCAGGTTTTAACACTTATGGAAGCTTTGGCCAACAATTCTGTGATGGAAAACAATAAAAAAATAATCAAAAATAATTTTAAAAAATATTTCTGATTGGGGGTATATTTTTGTGTTAGAATTGAGGCTTGTCATGTTCCAGTTGTGTGCAGAAATCACTGGAATGTGGCCCTAAAATAAAGAGAAAATATTCATCTGCTGGGAAATTCCACGCAAAAGAGAGCTCAAGTGAGTGAAAGAATTAATGCATGATAGAAAGTGGGAAATTCCTGGCATTAGGTTATTCCTTTTCCTTAAGGAGAAGTGGAAAAGATTCCTGGCAATTTGGTTATTTCCTTTTCCCTTAAAGGGAGAAGTGGGGGGAAGTCCTGGCATTTGGTTATTCCTTTTCCTTGAGGAGAAAGTGGGAAATTCCTGCATTTGGTTATTCCTTTTTCCTTGAGGAGAAGTGGGGAAATTACTGGTGTTAGGTTATTCCTTTTCCTTAAGTGAGAAGTGGGGGAAATTTCCTGGGCATTTGGTTAATCTCTTGGTCCTTGAGGAAGCAAGGCACTGGCTAAGTAATCCAGTGTGCTTGAAGAGCCCAAACTTCCAGAGATGGTTATTTTCTATATTTTTATCCCATCATTTTCCCTCCCCTCAGGAGTTGTAAGCCCTTGCTTGCCAGCAGTTAAACCTCAGTCACGTAGCCCCAAAGAAAAATTTATTTCTCAAATACGAGGCCAATCTAAAGGCTTAAATGGATTCAATGAGGCATGAAAGAAGTGTATGCTAATTAATTTGTGTTCTTATGTTATTAATCTATATTATATATATAATTAAAAAAAAAAAAAAAAAAACACAGAGAAAGGATGTGTGGAAGGAAAAAAAAAAATGAAAAAGAAAATGAAAGAAAGAACTAGGGCCCATTGTAAAGAGCCGCAGGAAAAAAGGACGGCAGCAAGGATTGTATCTCCTGAAAAAGTGTCCTTTTTGTTTTTTCAGGCTGAAGTAACAGCAAAGTAATGGGCCCTTCATGGGCGAGGCGTTGGCTGTAGCTCAAGGCTGATGTCTTGCATTCATAAGGGGGAAAAGTATAGATACATTCATTTGAGATGCAAGTGCAGATTCCGTGCTCTCTCTCCCCTCTCCCTGAGGTTTTCTAAACTCATTTTTTTCTCCACTCTCCGGGCGTTCTGAAGGCATTTTTAAGGAGCACCTCGGGTTTGTTAAAAGAAATTTGGATTTTTGGTGCTTCTCGTTGGTTTTCCTGACCTGTTGACAAGCTGGGGAAGGTTTCATAATTAATAAGGAAGTTCAAATAACAAATTGTGTTTTTTAATGAGTTCAGTCGCTTCCCCACTTGCACCTCAGAGGGGAAATCCACTTTATGTGAATATTTAGGGTGGGCTAAGCCCTGGGCCCAGCAGCTGAAGAGAATAAAAAGTGTTTGAGGGCCCTGAAGGGACAGCTCAGGGCCACGTGCAGGTGGGAGAGCCTTTGGGCAAAGAGAAATCCCTGGGGCTGGAACTTTAAATATGAGAAAATCAGAAAGGGGCAGGGCAGGAGTAGAAGGGTGGAAGGCCCAGCTGGGATATTTGCTGTGGCAATGCAGGGAAAATTGCCCTGCCAAAATCAAAAGAGAAAGCCCGAGGGCCAACAGATGAGCACATGCAATCCCTGGAGGAAAATGCCCTGATTGGCCAAAGGTAACAAAATTCAGCTTCTTGTTTGCCCTATCCAGGAACTTTTAGCTCATTATCCAAATTACAGTGACCCAACAAAGATGCCTTTACCAATGTGAACAGTTGGCAACTAATTTATTCAGAGTATATATTTAAATTTAAATAATATATTTATTATATCTATTTCAATAAAATATATAATATAATTAATGCATAAATAATTAAATTGTATAATATATATATGTATTCAGAGTATTAACTATATATTTAATTCAGAAGTATATGATCTCTTCATGGTTCAAGAACGCTGCCCTTCCCTACCCATCCTCTTACCCCAAATTTATAGGCAAAAATAAAACATTTTCCAGTTTATTATCTTGTTGAGCACAGTGGTCAGGTTAATAATATTAATTCCTTAGGTCAGGGCACTGCTGCAGGCTGGGATTTACAACTGAGGGGTTTCCAAAGGTGCCCTTCCCAAAACTGCTGTGGCTGCCACATCCTGGCTCTCTATGTGTGCACAGAATTTTTCTGCAATGAATATTGCTTCTCTCATTCTTGCTTTGTGTAATTTGGAATATTATTTGCAATCTTTTCTTCTGCAGGAGCACACAGGGTCCCAGCTGGGATACACAAACATTTATGGCTCTGAGTCGCCTAATGCTGCTCCAATTTCATATTTCTTATCCATGGAAACTCCCTCATTAGAACCTGCCCTTCCCTACCCATCCTCTTCCCCAAATTTATAGCCAAAAATAGAACATTTCCAGTTTATTATCATTGTTGATACACATGTCAGGGTTAAAAATATTATCCTTCACTGCTGCAGGCTGGGATTTACAGCTGAGGGTTCCAAAGCTGCCTTCCCAAAACTCTTGTGGCTGCCACATCCTGGTCTCTATGTGTGCACAGAATTTCTGCAGATGAACATTTCAATGATATTGCTTTTCTCCAGTCTTGCTTTGTGTATTTGGAATATTTTTTGCACCTTTTCTTCGTGCAGGAGCACACAGGGATACACAACCATTTTAGCTCTGACTTCCCTAATGCTGCCTCCAATGTTCGTATTTCTTCCCCATGAGTTATTTATTATATCTAGTTTCAATAAAATATATAATATAATTAATGCATAAATAATAAATTAATATATATATTTATTCAGAGTATTAATATATATTTATTCAGAAAGTATATGATCTCTTCAATGGTTCAATGAACCTGCCCTTCCCTACCCATCCTCTTCCCCAAATTTATAGCAAAAAAAACATTTTCCAGTTTATTATCTTGTTGATGCACGTGTCAGGGTTAAATAATATTATCCCTTCAGGTCAGGGCACTGCTGCAGGCTGGGATTTACAACTGAGGGTTTCCAAAGGTCCCTTCCCAAAACTGCTGTGTGCGTGCCACATCCTGGTCTCTATGTGTGCACAGAATTCTGCAATGAATATTTGCTTTCTCTTCATCTGGCTTTGTGTAATTTGGAATATTATTTGCACCTTTTCTTCTGCAGGAGCACACAGGGTCCTCAGCTGGGATACACAAACATTTATGGCTCTGAGTTGCCTAATGCTGCTCCAATTTCATATTTCTTCCATGAAACTCCCTATTTAGAACCTGCCCTTCCCTACCCATCCTCTTCCCCAAATTTATAGCCAAAATAGAACATTTCCAGTTTATTATCATTGTTGATACAGCATGTCAGGTTAAAATATTATTTCCTTCACTGCTGCAGCTGGGATTTACCATGCTGGAGGGTTTCAAAAGCTGCCTTCCACAACTCTGTGTGGCTTGCCACATCTGGTTCATATGTGTGCACAGAGAATTTCTGCAATGAACATTTCAATGTATTGCTTTTCTCCAGTCTTTGCTTTGTGTATTTGGAATATTTTTTGCACCTTTTCTTCTGCAGGAGCACACAGGATTACACAACCATTTTAGCTCTGACTTCCCTAATGCTGCCTCCAATGTTCGTATTTCTTCCCATGAACAATGATAATAAACTGGAAATGTTCTATTTTGGCTATAAATTTGGGGAAGAGGATGGGTAGGGAAGGGCAGGTTCTAATAGGGAGTTTCATGGGAAGAAATATGAAATTGGAGCAGCATTAGGCAACTCAGAGCCATAAATGTTTGTGTATCCCAGCTGAGGGACCCTGTGTGCTCCTGCAGAAGAAAAGGTGCAAATAATATTCCAAATACACAAAGCAAGAATGAAGAGAAGCAATATTCATTGCAGAAATTCTGTGCACACATAGAGACCAGGATGTGGCAGCCACAGAGTTTTGGGAAGGGCACCTTTGGAAACCCCTCAGTTGTAAATCCCAGCCTGCAGCAGTGCCCTGCACCTGAAGGAATAATATTTTAACCCTGACACGTGCATCAACAATGATAATAAACTGGAAATGTTTTATTTTGGCTATAAATTTGGGGAAGAGGATGGGTAGGGAAGGGCAGGTTCTGAACCATGAAGAGATCATACTCTGAATAAATATATATTAATACTCTGAATAAATATATATTAATAAATTTATATTTATATATWAATTATTTATATATTTATTGAAATAGATATAATAAATATATATTAATAAATATATACTCTGAATAAATTAGTGCAACTGTCACATTGGTAAAGGCTCTTTGTTGGGTCACTGTAATTTGGATAATGAGCTARAAGTTCCTGGTAGGGCAAAAAGAAGCTGAATTTGTTACCTTTGGCCAATCAGGGCATTTTTCCTCCAGGGATTGCTGTGCTCATCTGTGCCCTGGGGCTTTCTCTTGAATTTTGCAGCAATTTTCCCTGCATTGCCACAGCAAAAATCCCAGCTGGCCTTCCACCCTCTGCTCCTCCCTGCCCCTTCTGCTTTCTCATATTTAAAGTTCCCAGCCCAGGGGATTTCTCTGCCCAAAGCCTCTCCCACCTGCACGTGCCCTGAGCTGTCCCTCAGKGCCCTCAAACACTTTTTACTCTCTTCAGCTGTGGGCCAGGGCTTAGACCCACCCTAAATATTCACATAAAAGTGGATTTCCCCTCTAAGGTGCAGCTGGGAAGGACTGAACTCATAAAATCACAATTTTTATTGAAGTTTCCTACATATGAAACCTTTGCCAGCTGTCCAACAGGTCAGGAAAACCAACGAGAAGCACAAAAATCAAATTCTTTTTAACAAACCCGAGGTGTCCTTAAATGCTCAGAGCCCAGGAGAGTGGAGAAAAAAATGAGTTTAGAAACCTCAGGGAGAGGAGGAGGAGAGCAGGAACTCTGCATGCATCTCATGAATGTTCTACTTTCCCCCTTTGAATGCAGACATCAGCCTTGGCCACAGCCAAAGCCTCGCCATGAAGGGCCATTCTTTGCTGTTACTTCAGCCTGAAACAAAAGACACTTCAGGAGATACAATCCTTGCTGCCCAGTTCCTTTTCCTGGGCTCTTACAATGGGCCCTAGTTCTTTCTTTCTTTTCTTTTCATTTTTTTTTTTCCTTCCACACATCTTTCTCTTTTTTTTTTTTTTAATTTTTTTTGTTTCTGTCCTTTTGCTCCTTCTTTCTGCCTCATTGAATCCATTAAGGCCTTTAGATGGCCTGCTATTGAGAAATAAATTTTCTTTGGGGCTAGTGACTGAGGTTTAACTGCTGGCAAGCAAGGCTTAACTCCTGAGGGGAGGGAAAATGATGGGTAAAATATAGAAAATAACCATCTCTGAGTTTGGGCTCTTCAAGCACACTGGATACTTAGCAGTGCCTTGCTCCTCAAGGACAAGGAATAACCAAATGCCAGGAATTTCCCCACTTCTCCTTAAGGAAAAGGAATAACCTAACACCAGGAATTTCCCCACTTCTCCTCAAGGAAAAGGAATAACCAAATGCCAGGAATTTCCCCACTTCTCCTTAAGAAAAGAATAACCATAATGCCAGGAATTTTCCCACTTCTCCTTAAGGAAAAGGAATAAACCTAATATGCCAGGAATTTTACCCACTTCTCTCATGCATTAATCTTCACTCCACTGAGCTCTCTTGCTGCTGAAGTTCCCAGCAGATGAATATTTCTCTTATTTTTAGGGCCACATCCAGTGATTTTTTGCACAACTGGAAATGACAAGGCCTCAATTAACACAAATTACCCCATGTCAGAAATATTTTTTTTAAAATTATTTTGATTTTTTTTATTGTTTTCCATCACAGACTTGTGTGGCCAAGCTCATTAAGTGTAAACCTAGTGCCTGTGCATGCAGAAACAGAAATCCAAACCTCACTTGATTTTCTTTCTCAGCTTATATCCCAGAAGTAGCAAAAGCCATATTAGCTCCCCTTGTTAGGGTTTTTTTCTGCTTTGTGACACAGGGACTGGAGACAGCTACAGAAATTCTGTGACTTTTTCTGGCTGTTGGTTCAACCTTGCTGCAAATCTTTGGGCAGAACAGAGAGGCTCCAAGCCTTACAGAGAGGTAAGCAATTAAATCCAACCAGCTTTAAATTAAGYAATTAAATCCAACCAGCTTTAAATTTTTAAGCTTAAATTTTAAGCTTAAAAAAGATGTTGTTCTTTGTAGAAACCATTGAAACTTACTGCTTGGTATTTGAAATGCTTTGTTTTAGGCAGGAAAAAAAAATCACATTTGGAAAGAATAGATATAGAGCTGAGTTATTTTGTTCTTATTACATTTTATCAGTTTTTATTATCAAAATATTATTAATAACAATAAGATTGAGCATAATTATGGGGCACATAATTCATGGTGTGGTAGATTATTTCAAAGCTCAGTTCAAACCAAGAGAGCTGAAATTCACCTCAGAACCAGGACAAAAAACCTTGGGGGAAAAAAAGGAACCTTCAAAGTTCTGAGAGTGACAGAAATCATTCACAAAATGAAAAGAAATATGAGCTGGAAATGTGTGTGGGGGTGCAAAAATAACTTATTATGTCTGGATAATGAAGTTTTCTGGGGWTGTGCATCCATGAACCATCCCCTGCTCCCCTCCAGGGGGAGGAGGGAGCAGAACTATAAAAACTGAGCTAAGAGGGAATATTTGGAGTTCGATAGTGAGAGGTGACACCACACTCAGCCAGCAGGGCCTGGGAGCTCCTCTTTTGCATTTTAAATTGTTCACAAAAATTCTGGGCATTTTCCYCAACAGCAAAATGAAAAATAAATTATAACCAAAAGTTAACTACAGCTGCAGCTTTATTTTATATATTTAATTTAGTAGTGCACAGTGCAGAGCTTAATTTGTTGGAATAAACTCCCAACAGGTCAGGGGTCTATTTTAAATTGAAATATTCAGAACTGCAGCCTGGGACAGGTGGTCCTCAAAACTGTAGCCAAGATATCTTCTGAAAAATCCCTTTGCCAGGAATTTTCCTCCTGAGAAGCTGAGAGGCCTCAGGAACAAAATGTAAACAATGATTATCTGCTGCTGTGGGATGTAACAGGTGCATCTGTGATTGGCCCATGTGGTTGTTTTTAATTAATGGCCAATCACAGTCCAACTGTCTTGGACTCTGAGAGTCACAAGATTTTATTATCATTCTTTTTCTATTCCTTTCAAGCCTTCTGATGAAATCTTTTCTTCTATTCTTTTAGTATAGTTTTAATATAATATATATCATCAAATAATAAATCAGCCTTCTGAAATATGGAGTCAACACTCTCATCTCTCCCCTCATCCTCAGACCCCTGTGAACACCCCCACACAAAACCATCATAAAATTAAAAAAACCCCAGAGGTCTCTACCTTTAGTTACACCTTGTTAAAATGTGAGTGTGAACTAAGGATGTTTTAGTACATTTCCTGGGCCACCTCAATGATTCATTACAAATGGTCCAGTTTTCAGCGACTGTTTCCTGCCTGTCACGTTCACAGATTAACAACAATGTCAAAACCCCTTTTCAGGACATTTTTCTGTTGTTGTTAGCACGATTCTATGTCAAGATGTCCCAGCAAACAGSCTGTACCTGTTCTCTTTTATTTCTGGGGTTTTGACAGATATAATTAATGTAGATTTCCAGAAATTTCCTGACACTTCACTGGCCCTTCAGTGGCTCCAGCTCAGCAAACCAAAGTTGATCCATTGCGCACTAATTTAGCAAGGGATCCCTGGCACTAATCTACCAAGTGACCCATGGCACTAATACCACGTGATTCAATCGCTCTCAATTACCACATCGATGACATGGCACTAATCTACCACGTGATACCCTGGCTCTTAATTACCACGTTATCATTGGCCACTTAATTACCACGTGATCCATGGCCACTAATTACCACATAGATCCCTGCGCACTAATTACCAAGGGATCCATGGCACTAATTACCACATGAATCCCTGGCACTTTAATTATCCACGTAATCCATGCACTAATTATACCACGTGATCATTGCATTAATTACCCACATGAATCTGTGGCACTAATTACCATCGTGATCATGTGGCACTAATTACCACATGACTCCATGGCACTAATTACCACGTGATTTCCCTGCGCACTAATACCAAAATGACCCATGGCTACAATTACCACGCGGTTGATCCATGGCACTAATTACCACGTGACCCCATGCGCACTAAATCTACTAAGCGGAATCCATGGCACCCTACCATTACCACGTGCGACCCACCTCCGCGCAACTAATTACCCACATGTATCCATTGGCACTAATTAGCAAGTGCACCCATGAGCACTAATTTACCATGTGATCCATGCACTAATTACCAAGATCCATGGCACTTAATTACCACATGATTCCCTGGCACTAATACCAAGGGATCCCTTGGCACTAAAATTACCACTTGAATCCCTGGCCACTAATTACCACGTGAACCATGGCACTAATTACCACGTGATCCATGGCTCTAAATTACCACGTGATCCCTGCACTAATACCACATTAAGCATCCATACGGCTCTAATACCAAGTGACCATGGCACTAATCACCATGTGATCCATTAGGCACTAATTTACCACGTGATTCCCTGGCTCTAATTACCAAGTGATCCGTGGCACCTAATTATGCCAAGGGATCCATGGCACTAAATTTACAACGTGATCCCTGGCTCTAATACCAAGTGATCCGTTGCACAATTACAAGCATCCCTGGCACTAATTACAAATGACCCATGGCATTAATTACCAAGGATACATATGCACTAATTACAAGTGACCATGGCACTAATTACCATGTGATCCATAGCACTAATTACCAAATGATCCATGGCTCTAATTACCAAGGGATCCATGGCACGAATTACCAAATGATCCATGGCTCTAATTAGCAAGTGATCCCTGGCTCTAATTACCAAGGGATCCATGGCTGTAATTACCACGTGACCCATGGCACTAATTACCAAGGGATCCATGGCACTAATTACCAAATGATCCATGGCTCTAATTACCAAGTGATCCATGGCACTAATTACCAAGTGACCCATGGCACTAATTACCACGTGATCCATGGCACTAATTACCACGGGATCCATGGCACTAATTACCACATGACCCATGGCACTAATTACCAAGGGATCCATGGCACTAATTACCACATGATCCATGGCTCTAATTACCAAGGGATCCCTGGCACAAATTACCACATGACCCATGGCACTAATTACCAAATGATCCACAGCACTCATTACCACGTGATGCCTGGCACTAATTACCACGTGAGGAGCAGTGCAGCACTGCAAAGAGCAGCTGCACAGTCAGAACATGAATTTCAGGGAATCACAGAATAATTAAAGCTGGAAAAGACCAACCCCAAACCCAGCTCTGCAAAGGCAACCACTCCCAAGTGCACATCCACCTGTCCTTGACCTTTCCAGGGATGGGGATTAAACACTTGCCCTGGGAGCCTTTCCTGTGCCTCAGCACTTTTCAGGGCAGAAATTATTCCCAATAATCCACCCAAACCTGTGTGCATGCCTGAGGCACCTCCTCTCATGCTGTCCCTTGTTCTGGGGCAGAGCCTGACCCCTCCTGCCAGATCATTTTAGAGCAATAAGGTCCTCCTTGAGCCTCCTTTTCTCCAGGCTGGACATTCCTTTCATTACTTTTTATTCGTTTTGGGAGAAATTTTTTCCCAACATACAACCCAAACCTGCTGGAACTTGAGGCCACCTCCTCTCATACGTCTTGTTCCTGGGGCAGAGCTGATCCCTCCACCAGATCATTTTAGAGAGGAATAAAGTCTCCTTGAGCCTCTTTTCCCAGGCTGGACATATTCCTATGTCCTTTTTGTTCTTTGGGAGACATTTTTTTCCCAATATCAACCCAAACCTGCTGCAACCAAGCGCCGTCCTCTCATCCTGTCCCTTGTCCAGCTCTGCCAAAGCCACCACTGTCCCAAGTGCCACATCCACGTGTCCTTGGAAACTTTTCCAGAGATGGGGATTAAACCACTGCCCTGGACCCTTTTCCTGTGCCTCAGCACTTCTTCAGGACAGAAATTTTTGCCAATATCCAACACTAAACCCGGTGCAGCCTGAAGGCCACTACTCTCCTCATGCTGTCTTCGTTCCCAGGGGCAGAGCCTGACCCTCCTGCCAGATATTTTAGAGCAATAAGTCCTCCTTGAGCCTCTTTTTCTCCAGGCTGGACATCCCCAGATCCCTCAGAAATTCAGCTAAACCATCCAGACTGCTCAGAGCTTTAAATGCACTCAGCATTAAAACTCTGCAGGACTCTGGTCCAAGYTTTGTGTGTAAAGGATAAATTAAATGCTCAGAGCAGGAAATATCTGGGGCTCTGAATGGAATCTAACTAATTTTCCTAAATGGAACTCTCAGAGAACCTTACAGGTGAAGGCAATAAGCACAAYCACAGGGAAAAGAGAAAAAAAATCACAAGCAAAAGAGTAAAACAAGAAAAGGTGCTCCCATTTGCACATATTCAACCCCAAATCCTGCTTCTTGTGGTACCTGCAGCAGCAGAGCTGCTCCTTTGAGAAAATAAAAACTTCTCTGCTTTGCTCTGGTGTTTGTAACTTTTCCAGTGGGGTTGTGTAGAACGTGGAAGATTTTCATGAATAGTGAAGGTGGCAAGGACAGTATCAGAGCCCCTTGTCCTTTTATGTTTCTATTCAACAGCTACAAATGCTGCCAGGTCATTTCTCAGGGTTTACAACAGGGAGCTGCAAACTGAGCAGCGTCCTTCTAGAGCTGCAGTGCCTTCCCAGTGATAAATCAGGGGAGAAGAATCCTGTGCAATCATGAATCTGTTAATTTTTTTGACTCACAGGAGTATTTAATCCAGCATCTTAGCTCATGTTTCTGCAGAGAGGAGCCACATCAGAGCTTTTACTCATGTGGCACAGCAAACCCTCCCAGCAGAGCTCTCTGGGCTGGGGATAACAGATTCTGCAGGGTGGAAAGGGGTAAAAAGTGTCTGACAGAGCCCAGTATTATCAAAGGCTTGATGAGAGCCTGCAAGACATTTGCAAATTTAATTATGACCTGAAAAGCCAAGCAGATTTTTTTTAGAGCAATATCCACAGCCTCTTGGCTCTGGGGCTACAAAATCCCTGCTCCCAGCACCACCCTCTGTATTTAAAATTTAAAATATTGAGGGGCAGCTTAAAGTCAGCACCTTCTAACATCAGCAGGAAGTGGAAATTCAGGGAGCTGAGCACAAAGAGAAGGGAAGGATCAMAATATTCAGAAGTCAGAATCAGACAGAATAATATCCAGTGATTATGGCACGGAGAGGAGTTCCAGGAAATGTTGAAGAAAGGATTCCTGTGAGGTTTTTCTCTCTTGCAGCTGGTTCTGCACAATGAGAAGGATTTCTCATCTCTTCTTAACCAGTAACTAGTGCAGAAGTAAAAATCACTGAGCAAGAACTATTTGAGTTTAGCTCTGGCAAAAGAATATTTGCATTATTTTAACAAGAACCCGTTGAAAAAAACCCAAAATATATGAGAATTCAGTGTTCATACAATCAGTGTGATATTCTAATGCTCAATAAAATCCTGGAGGGAGAATATTCTTTTAACACTTCCCATCAGAAAATGCTGCCTTGGTGTTGAGTCATAGCATGACAAAACCTCATCAACAGTTTAATTAATGTGCTGTGGGTGGGGTAAAATGTTCTGATATCAATAAATTAAAAATGATACAAAGACTCTGGGGGTGTTAATATTTTTGATTCAACTTCTCCTCATCTACAGCACAAAATCCTGAAGCATCTCAATGCTGATTTGCTCTCATTCCCACTCAAGAGGTCCAGGCAGGAAAGCTAGATTATTTTTTAACTTGAGTCTATTAATTTAGATWATTAATACAGAAGTCTTTTCAAATCAGTAATTGGAGACACTCAAGCCCATGCTCTGTAGTGACACARATGATACAAAAAATAAGCTTTGATTTGGGCTGGATAACARAAATGTAACAAGGTAATAAAAAAGAAATATTTTTTTAAGAAAATTAAATATTTCAATGAAGCAACATGTCGGGAATAATTGATTAATGGAGGGAAATTAAGCATTGGAAGAGGTTTTCCCCAGACATGAGCAATCCCTGTCCTTGGAGGTTTTTAAGATGCAGCCAAACACCAAGAGACAGCTCCAAGCTCAGTGCTGAACCTTCTTTGASCCAGGAGTTTCACCAGAGACATTCCAAGGTCCCTCCCAACCTTTGCATTTTTATAACTCCAAGTCCCTATTTCAGACCAGGGATATCAGCACAGGACAGGGATGTGTTGATGCACCCAAAAATTATCAAAGAGCAGGAAAGAAAACTTCAAATGCTTTTCTGTAACTTTGAGCCCAGCAGGCTCCTCCCTTSAAAAGGAATGGGACAGAGAGACCTGAGCTCAATGCAATGCTTTGTTTGCAAAAATTCTCATGAAAATAAAAAATAAAAGGAAAAATATTAAGAGTTACTGTCTTCAGCAAGTCATTTAGGAACAATACATTGGCAGCTACTGGGGCTGCTCTTTCAAAGTTTAAATTTAGTTAAATGAATAAATGGATAATCAAGATCCATAAARGAGCAGGTYCCCTTCTTCCTGAAGATGTCATAAATGAAATAGGAAGATAAAAAAAAAATTAGGGAGACTCAGCAGCTCTGTGTACAATACAGAAAAATTCAGAATTGTTATAAACAGAACACAAAAGTATTTTGGAAAAATCAGATACAGAACCAAACCTAATGATCAGAGACTGGAATGATAATTTAGATGTTAAAAAAATTAACTTTCTTCAGTCTTCTAGATAGTTCTTACCTCATCTTTGGAAGCATTTGATCTCAGCTACTGAAAGSTCTTCTCCATGAGCTGGAGGTCAGATATTGTCAAGCAAGTTTCAAAATACACATCACATTATGATAACTGCACTGGCAAATTTTCCTCCTTCTGATTTTGAGTTTCTCATTGAAGGATCCTGCATTTTGCCTATTTGCAACATTTAAAATGTGAAAGCTGGCACASAAATACCTTCAGATCTAAGATTGGATAATTCAGGGCAAGAAAAACTTGAATAATTAAGGACAAGGACCTCTGAAAGGGCACAAATCCATTTCACCTGAAAGCTGCCAGAATCACCTGGATTTATTCTGCTATTTCACAGCTGTTGGAAGGGAAAATGGAAATGCTTTGTGAGAAAGTGATGAATTTCAAGAACAGTAATGGAAAAGTTTGGAACATCCTGTTAACAGTGTAATAGGCACTTCCTCTGGAGTTAAGCTTGATGTTAGTCTTAATATATTTAATATCCTGAAATATTAAATATTCATGATCTGTGGTAGTGCTGGTTGGAGAATGATGGGGTTATTTTATAACAGCTTTTAAGGCTTGGATTCTTTTTCCACCATGCATTAGAATGCAGAGTAAAAAAGAGGAAAAGGGTGAMCCAACCTCCTGAATATTTCACAAAGCACAAGTGTGTGGAGAGGACACACCTTCTCCATCTCACCTCTGTTCCCCTGTCCTCTTTCTCTCCACTCTCCTSTCCCACAGACACCTCCCTTTGAAAAAGTTTCAAAGGTGATAAAACTTTCAGAATTTTTTTTTGCTTTATGACTGAATGTATTTTTTCATTGAAATTATCCAATCCAATAAAGTATGTCATAAATTTAACAGACTGTTACATTATTATAATAAAACCCCAGAAATCAATTTTAAATGTTTCCTGGAAATGAGCATATAATAAATTCCATTTAGTAGGAACGTTTAYGGATGAGCTTAAATACGACTTTTAGAAATGGCATTAGATTTGAAATGGAAACTTCAGCTGAGAAATCTGCTGCATCATTTATATTTCAGAACATTTCCTCCATTTATAGCATGCCCACCACCTGAGTGCTGCCTTTGTTTTTAAGCTGGGAAGTTTGCTGCTCTGGGAAGGCAATGCCACGGACCAGATTCCCAGAGATTAGGCTGGGAAAAGTGGCAGGTGGAAGAATATTGAATAAACAGTGCATTAAAAAAATTAAAAATAGTAAATGTATGCCCAGGGGAAAAACCTGCACTGCAGAAACAGAGCTGGAAAAAGGAATTATCAATATTATATAATATTGATTATCAATATGATATTGAATCATCAATATGATATKGAATTATCAATATGATATGGAATTRTCAATATTGGCTAGGACAGATCCTTCCTGAGAGCCAGGGACCCCGTGGAAAGGCAGGTTCATGGGTACCACAGGGTCTCCTGTGGGAATTTACCAGTCCTGAGGAATTCCTCAGGATTCTGGAAACAGAACAGCTGCTCATGGCAAWCTGATTTAAATGCTGCAAGTATACCATGAGTCTGCCTCTTACAGAGGCCTGGTCTAAATGTTTCAAGATTGAGACCTATAAAGCTGGATATTTGGTATGAACTCCCTTCTCTTTGCACTTCTGTTGCAAGACTAGAAGTTATTTCTGCTTGTTGAAAAGTTTATTGTCCCATTTCTAGTGCCCAAGACAGGCTGTTCTTTCCCAGGCAGACCTCATCAGAGAGGTGGTTATCAAAATCACACTGAAATAAAATCAATTTATTCCACCTGCCTAAAGCTGAGGGTTTAGCTAAGCCATCAGAAAAAGAAAAAAGAAAAGGTCAGAAAGGTTATCCACCTTCAAAGCACAAGATCTGGTTCTGGGGAAATGGTATAAACYGAAAGAATGGAAGAACAATAAAATCCTGGATGTAAACTCCAGAAATGTAAAATAAATCCTTTCTAAAGTCACTCCAGCCCCTTCTGAGCCCAGGGCTGCTCGCACTGCTCTGGCTGTGAGTGCCTCTGGCCCAGCCTCGCGTGCGTGCACACACCTGCAGCCACAGAGCTTTCCCTGCRCCCCTGGGGCTGATTAAACCACGCTAGAATACATTTCCATCCTCAGACATTCCTTCTGATGGAGRAAAAACCCAGCTTTGCTCAGTTTCATTTCTTCCCCTCACCTGCAGCCCCTCAGAAAACTCCAAAGTGCTCGTGCACCTCCCTGAGCCCACGTCAAAGGCGTGAGGACATTGATCTTGTCATTCCCTTGGATCACTTTGGCTTCTCCAGATTCCTCTCTTCAGGATTTTTCCCCTCCCTCTAAACTATTCATTCTCGTCCTGATGCCTCAGGTTTGAGCTTTGTATTTTCAGGTTCTGTGCTGCTTTAGTGTGTGGGTCTGGGTTCATATGAGGGGATGGTGAGCTCTGTGCASAGAGCAGGGAGACAAAACAATTCCTGCTCCAGCTGGGCACCAAGGACAAATGATCCAAACCTCAGCCCCAGAGCACAAACACCGTGGGCTGCAGAGAGAAAAACAAGCAGGGTGGGACTGCAGGGGCTAAAGCTGGAATGGGACAATGAACTGCAAGGTGCAAATGGAGCAGAACTGATCCAAGGGAGAGACCCCGGGAGCGCTCGTGCATTTTGGGGCCATTTTGGTTCATCTTGGGTTCATTTTGTGACCATTTTGGTTCATCTTCTGATCATTTTGGGACCATTTTGGTTCATCTTGGGTTCATTTTGTGACCATTTTAGTTCATCTTGGGTTCACTTTGGGGCCATTTTGGTTCATCTTGGGTGCAGCCCTGGCTGGGCTCTTGTGCTGCCCAAGGTGCATCCATGGAGGAGATCCTTTGAATAAATCCCTGCTTTATTCTTTAGCTCTGCCCAGCCTCTGTGCCAGGTCAGCCTTCCCAAGGCATCACTCCGTGCCCCTGGCAG
>NDFG01000012.1:1854612-1872078 GCA_002167245.1 Sporophila hypoxantha
CACCTTGGGTTCATTTTGGGGCCATTTTGGTTCATCTTGGGTTCATTTTGGGRCCATTTTGGTTCATCWTGGGTTCATTTTGGGGCCATTTTGGTTCATCTTGGGTTCATTTTGGGACCATTTTGGTCCACCTTGGGTTCATTTTGGGACCATTTTGGTCCACCTTGGGTTCATTTTGGGACCATTTTTGTTCATCTTGGGTGCAGCCCTGGCTGGGCTCTTGTGCTGCCCAAGGTGCATCCATTGAAGATATTCTTTTAACAAATCCCTGCTTTATTCTTTAGCTCTGCCCAGCCTCTGTGCCAGGTCAGCCTTCCCAAGGCATCACTCCCTGCTCCTGGCAGGTTTCTCAGCAGTGATTTTGTGATTTTCCCTGCACTGGTGAAGGTGAGGCTGCAGGAATCTCTGTGTATGTGTGTGAGTGGAAATTCTTGCATGGGAAATGCAGCAGCAGTTTAAGTGGCACAGTTGGCAAACACACCCAGAATCAGCAACTGGGAACAGCCAAAATGTTGGTAGTATCAAGGATGTGTGCAGGTGACACAGCTGAAAAACTTCACTCTGGTGTTTTCTAAATTTCAAAAATCCATTACGTTYCAAATATTTATAAACAGAGGTCACGAAAACAGAGATAAAAATATCCCCAACCACAACCCAAACTGCAGAAGAAACAGTTGAAAATCAGATATTGCAATGCAGAAATTTTGTTCCTGGTTTCCTTTATTTCCAACATGAGAAACCAGTGSTTTTTTTAGATCCTCCCTCCAGATCTGTGGCTCTTTTCCCCTCTCAGTGTAGTTGATTATTCACAGATTCTACTCAGAGCTGTGGCTGACACCACTCCAGGGACAGCTTCTCCCTCACCCCGTGGCTCCCTGCTCCCAGGATTGAATGGAGTTCACTCCAAAAGTGCTAAACATTTTTATTTTCCCCATAATATGCCTGTCTTGGTCCCTCTCTCAGTGCTTTCATTATTTCTGCTCTTGATGTTCAATCTGTATTTTTAAATTCTTTTTTTATGTGCATTAAAACTCTCAGTGACTCTTTTGTGGGACTGAGAGTTTTGAATCCTGACACTTTGGGGCAAAATCCAAATTTTGCAGAATTTGTGCACAGAAACCAACACAACCTGGGTTCTTTCCAATAAATCCCATTGCTAAATTAACAAAAACAAAACAAAACCACCCAGCCTCACTGAAGACAATTAGAGAAAAAGCAAATCACGAAACCAAAAGGACCAAAAAACACAAACAACTCTTAATTACAATTAATTACAGTTCCTCACACATGTGAAATTCTCCTGTTCTGGTGGAAATAAATATTTCAGCCTCACCTTTCCAGTGGATTTGGTGCCTTTCCAGATGCAGAAGTAGCAAATAGTCCAAGCAGCCAGGAGGCACAGGGCGAGCTCCCAGCGCAGATTCCCAATGTGCTCAATCCCATCGGAAATTGCCAGCACCCTCCGTCTTCCATGGGGGAAAAAAGGGGAAAAAATTTAGAATATTGAGCTAAAACAGCACTACATGGGAAATACTGGGATAAAAGTAAATTAATTACAAAAAATCATTATAATATTGCACTAAATCAGCACTACGTGGGAAATACTGGGATAAAAGTGAATTCATTAACAAAAAAAATTATGATATTGCACTAAAACACCACTACATGGGAAATACTGGGATTAAAGTGAATTAATTACAAAAAAAATTCTAATATTGAGCTAAAACAGCACTACATAGGAAATACTGGGATAAAAGTCAATTAATTACAAAAAAAAATATTATAATAGTGAAGCAAACAACATTGTATATGGAATACTGGGATAAAAGTGAATTAATTACAAAAAGCATTATAATATTGAGCCGAAACAGCACTACATGGGAAATACTGGGATAAAAGTCAATTAATTACAAAAACACAGATGATAATAGTGAAGAAAACAACATTGCATATGGAATAATGGGATAAAAGTGAATTAATAACAAAAAAAAAATCAGATTTTTAAGCTTAAACAGCACTACGTGGGAAATACTGGGATAAAAGTTACTTAATTATAAAAAAATAAGATTATGATATTGAAGAAAATGGCATTACATAYGAACAAGTAGGATAAAACTGAAATAGTTACAAAAAAATTCTTAAATTGAGCTAAAACGGTGCTACCTGTGAAATGCTGGGATAAAACCAAATTAATTACAAAAAAAAAAAGATGATAATAGTGAAGAGAACAACATTGTATATGGAATACTGGGATAAAATGGAATTAATTACAAAAAAAGATTATAATATTGAAGAAAACAGCATTACATATGAAAAACCAGGATAAAACTGAAATAATTATGAAAAAATTATAATATTGAAGAACGCCATCACTACATATAAAATACTGGGATAAAACTGAATTATTACAAAAAAAAAAGATTATAACATTTGAAGAAAACCAGCATTACTTGTGAAACAATGGGTTAAAACTGAATTAATTGGATTAAATTACTCCTCTTTACTCATTACTGAAAACACCCCGTGCTACAGTAGAAAGAGAGATTAAAAGCAGAATATTCCCAGTATTTTGTATCTGGTTATAAATGTTTCACTTTTTCAGGTCAGCAACAAAATTTTAATTTTAGAACAACTTTTCCTTAAAGTCAAGGAAAAATAAATTATTTGAATTAGTTACCAACACATATGRGCCAAAAATAAAACACTCCCTAAATAAATGGGTTTCTTTCAATTTGATTCATTTTCCCAAAAAAATTTCTAACCTTTATTTTTACCTGTTAACCTTAAATTGCATGAATTTCCTTTTGTAATTCGAGCTGTRACATTAAAATATTTCTTTTCAAAACCTCAACATTTTAAAGCAACATAAAGCAACAAATGGACAAATAAAGACATTCACATAAAAGATTTTAACACTATCCTGAAATAAACCATCCTGGGCAGAGATTTCTTTAAAATCTGTAGTTCAGGTTAATAAATAATAAATTAAGTTAATAAATAAATAAAGTTAAAGTTATACCTTAATAAATAAATAAATAAAAATTACAAATTAATAAAGTTTAAGTTAATAAATAAATTTCAATTACAAATTATTACAACCTCAGACTTTTACTTCCCTCCCTCTACATTGTGAGTGAAAACAAATTAATTGATTTTCACAGGTTTCAATTGGTTATATAGTTAATCTCTACATAGGTATACACATAATTTAATTACAATTTAGTAGAAAGGTTAAGTATTAAATCAAACCAAGCAAACTACAGTTAAATATATTAAAGAATTCTTCCTTTTGTATTTGGTTCAGTTATTGTCTGAGTCAATAAATTTAGGGATATAAAGTCTGATCCTGTAATTCCAGCTAATAAAATATAACAAATTATATAGAATATTTATATGAAAAATATAATATTTATAGGAGATAGAAATATTTAAATGAAATAAAATGAAATTTTTAAAATGAAAAAAAGGAGGAATCTGCAAAGGGAAATTCCTGGAGTGATGGAGTGGGAGGCTGGAGATGCCAAGAGGGAAAACGGAAATCTTGAAGCAGCACCTGGGCAGGTTCCACACCTCCAGAGCTGCAGCTGCTGATGGAGGCAGCCACTCATAAAATGTGAGTTTAAAATTCCCTCTTTAGCTGGGGAATGACAGAATTAACAGGGTAAACAAAAATCACAATTAAAACCCAAAATCACAGACTTTATCTCCATAATTCCCAATTAATTAAGACAGATCTTCCCACTCAACAATAAAGGGGGGAGGAAGTCAACACAAACTTTTTGAGAATTATCTGCTTAAATTAAAATTGATGCCACCTCATCCACATCCTCCCCATCCAGGAACTGGTTTTATTCTTCAAATGTTTATTCTTTAAATCTTAATTCTTCATATCTTTATTATTCAAACCTTAATTCTTTAAATCTTAATTCTTCATATCTTTATTATTCAAACCTTAATTCTTCAAATCTTAATTCTTTAAATCTTTATTCTTTAAATCTTTATTCTTCAAATCTTTATTCTTCAAATCTCCACCAGCTAATCTGGGGGAGAATGATCCAGCACAGAGCACCCTCAGTTTTAGCCAAGATCTGCAAAGTTCCTGAAGTTCTGTCATCAAAAYGCACCCAAATGAAGAGAGGTGGCTTTTAATGAAGGGTTATTTTAATCAAGAAGAGGAAGGACATAATTGATACCTGCACACAACATCACTGAGACATAATTACACAGAGAGGTGATGAAATACATCGTTAAAATTCAAATTCTTCTAAGCTCTTTGACAGATGAAGGTGGAATTTTACCCAGAATGGAGTCCACCCTCCTTACAAATTCTCAACAAATCCCAAATGAAGTCCTTGAATTCTTAGATCACTCAGAAGAGGAATTAATTGCAAGAGAACCAGGATAAAAATTGGCTTAATATGATAAGAAAAGGAATAAATAATGTAGGGCAATAAATACAAAAAGGCCTTTTAAAGCAGTACATTTTAAAGATGAAATCGGAGACAAAATATTTGTGGTTGGGCCACAGTAATAGTGAAATTTCATTTAGATATATTTTCACTGTGAACTAACAATGAAAAAAATTCCTTATGTTTTAACCAAGCCAGGTTTTTTTATGGCTATTTGGATTTATTTATGTACATGTGAACCTAAACACGAGTAAGGTTCCTTTTCCACAATGGGTGTGCAAGTCACTTCAATTCCTACACTGTTCTTCCCTATCTACAAAACAATTTATTAATATTCATAAATAAATGTTCTCTCTCATGATTGAAATATTTCACCCACYAAAAGATTCCTTTGCCTGAAGAACATATTTTTTCTTAAATTTTTCTTTTTTTCCTAATTTTTCCTAAGAAGATAATTTTTAATGAAGGCTTGAGGTGAAGATTTTTAAAAGCAACCAAYTCCTGGGAGCAGGAAGAGCTCAGAGTTTTCTGGATGCTCTGAAATCCCAAASAGCAGAGACATCTCCTTCACCCACGCTGGCCTCCTGGCCACATACTTCTGTAAAATGTTACAATGGCAAATTAATGGGCTCCCCACAATTAATTATCCCCGCGGGTCCCATTGAAAACAGACACGTGGTGCCAATCAAGGGCAGCTGTCAGCGCCATAATGAGGAGTTAATTACCCCAAAGTGCTGTCGAGGCTTTGGATTTCCTTTGTTCCAGCAGAACAAAGGGTTGGTGTTTCCCTCCGAAAGGGAGCAGCAACAAGTCCAGAAGTGATAATTAATCTGTAACATAAAATGGATGCAAAGAATGGATCCAAGGAGGGGAAATCCCTCACAGCTCTCCCTAAAGCCAGAGCTAAATTCTGCTGCTGGAACCATCTGAACAGCAGCAGGGATGAAGTTTTGATAGAAGGGAGCCATCAGAATATGAAATTCTTCTCCCAAAGCCTCTGTTCAGTCATATCTACCCCCATTCTTTTATTATTCAACTGAAAGAATAGGAAAAGGGGAAGCATTTGGAAAATACATGGTTGCCCCCTGTGTCTGAGAAGTGAGGTTGATATTCAGGGGTCAGATCAGAGCTCAGTGCAGCTTCTACCTAAAACCTGCCATAAATCACTGAAAACAACAACAAAAAAAAAGGCTGTGTAGCTTCTTCCAGTCCTTCCTCCTCTTCTCTTACCTGCAAGAGCCCTGCACTGCCTTGTTCTCCTCAGCTCTTCATGCACAGAGCACAGAAACAAGCAGTAAAACCAGCACTCCAGGTGCTCCCCTCTGATTTGAAGGAGCAAACATTTGAAAAGTTCTGGAGTGAATCTGTAGCTCAGCTCCTTTGCAGCACACTTAGGTGAAAAGAAAGAAATAATTTTATCCTATTTTTTTTTTTTATAATTTAAGACTTGTTAAAGCTGAGCATCTTTAAAACCCTCTTAAATCAAATGAGAAATAACAGRTATTTCATTGCAATGCCTTGACTCCTTCTCACTAGAATTCACCGCTGTCACTTCTTTATTTCAAGTGATGATTATCAACATTTCTTGACATTTCTTCTTCCAAGAACCTGGGAGACCAGAGTAGCTGGCAGTACAACTGCAGGTAAGCATTTGAATTACCCCAGAACATCAAATCCCTGCTTGSTACAAGCCAGTTGAAGCAGAATTTGCTGGCAACAACTTCAGGCTGTGTGAAACTTCWCTGTGAGAAAGATTTCTCCTGCACTGAAGACACAAATCATTAATTACTCTTGGATCTCATTGAAAACAGCAAGTGACGAGAGTTTGAAAGTATTTATTGTAGGTATTGAGCTTGTTTTGCTGTTGTAGCTGTTTGAGGGGGTGTTGTTTTGTTGTGTAAAAATATTCAGCACTTCAGCCCCTTGAACCCACCCMAGAGCCTGGGAGAGAGGCCAGGGATTGGTGGCACTTGAGCTTTTTGGGCAGAATATKGAGGGAAACACACTGCACTGCCATGGGGGGAGTCTGGAATCAAAGGTTAACTCAAGCCAGGGCAAGGTTTTCATTCAGTGGTAGCAAATATTAATTCTGCACACCATATCTTGCTTGTAAGTAGAATATTAAACCCCAGCCAGAGTGGATTTGGGGTGTCTCACACTGTGCTTGAAGGTYTCATTGCCTCTGATCACACACGTTTAAATTGGCTAAATGTTAGTGAAGGTTCTTACATTTCTTCCTGTAAGTAACACAGAATAAAAGTGGCAACAGCTCCAGGAATCTAATGAATAAAAGATACATTTGGGGGGAATAATAGGGCACATCTCCAAAGGGGGGCTGTCAGAAATGCTGAGGTTGGGCTGAACAAAATCATGACAAAATTACTACAGTGTGGATTAATTCTACTTAGAGTAACAAGTATTGTAAGCCTGGTTTAAATCTCACTTGAATCTAAACATAAATGTGGATCGAAAAGGAAATAAAAATGGATAGTCAGGAACTAGCTAAAAAGTTAGAACTTATAGAACTATACAAAGAAAAATTTCATMTTTTCACTGCACATAAAAGAATAAAATAATAAACCCAGGAATAAATTAGRCTTCATASAAGGACCTGGTGCTCCCCATTGCCAAGGGATACCTCTGTTCCCTCACTTCATGTGCAAAATTTACACAAAATTCACCCAGATAAAATCCCACTGGCAGATGATTTCAACAAGTGCCTACTGCAAATGGGACTCATTTGTTTGAGAAAATACTAAAACACATTCCAGTTTGGTGCCTCAGTGCATGGGAGAGGAAGAAGGGCTCCTCTGTTGTTGGAATTGCTGGAGAGGCRAAGGTTATGAGATAACTGAAAAGCAACCTTTCCTCCCAAACTTGAAAACAAACCTTCTGAAAGCTTACACACTATTTATTGGCTATGGGAACACTGGATTTTCCTGGGAAAGAGTGTCTTTAATAAAGYTGGAGGAGCTGGAACAGGCTCTTGAACAGAAAGAGGATTAACAGCTGCCAACGCAGTGTTGAAAGGAATGTCCTGGGGTACTTCTTGAGTTATTTCATGACTTGGGAAGCTGAAGAACAGCTCCAACCTATTTGAGCAAGGTCCCTTCATGTTCCCACTTGCATTTGGAGCAGTTTCCAAGGCACTTGGCTTTAAAAAACCCAACAGCAAACAGCACCCAAAGAGAGGAGCCCCTTGAGGTGCCCTGTCCATGGGGATGTGCCCAGCCAGGAGCTCAGGGGCAAAGCTCCCTCCTACCCTGGGCAAGAGCATCCTGAGAGCATAAAAACAACAAAATCCTGCAGTGCCCCTGTACAGACCCTATATTTTATATTTTGGTGCCTTTTTATCCCTGCAGTTGCCAAACCCAGCCCATATTTACCTCGTGAACCTCGTCACTGAGCTCCTTATTCAAAAATCAGAACACACCTGAGGGACAGTGCTGCACAGACTCCTCACCAGTTTAAGGGAAAAGGATTGAGATCTTTTAGACAYCCTTTATTCCTGTGTGAAAGTAAATTTAAGTTTCTATCTAAAGCTATTTCCTTAACTCACACCTTTCTTCCTCGCATTGCACTTTATGCAATTAATATTCATTTATTTCTGTGAAAACTTCTTGCTTTGAATAATTCATAGCCAAATGCATTCAGGTATCCTGTGCAAATASAGAGTTTCTGACTCAGAAACTTGAGCAGATATTACTGAACTCTGAAAATTCAGTATTSCAATTGCAGGCACCAGAATCCTCTGTGGATCTTGAAGTGCCAGGAGCTTCCCCTGCCAAAATACCTGTCAGGAAGGTGGAACACTTCCCTGTGGCTGTCTAATCTGAGCTAATTGCTGTCTAATTTGGGGGAGGCAGATCCATGCATCCAGACTGCAGAACTCCAAGGTGGAAAAGAAATAGCTGAGAAGGAACAAGTTGTTTTGAAAGAACCAGAGAACAGAAGATATTCAAGATTTGAGATATTCTCCACTGCCTTATCTACTTACATGATAACTTTGGAAAATGATAGTGATAAACTGAAAAAAATCTGTGCTGAATGCTAAATATAAAACTGTGAAACCAAAAGGCTGGCAGCTTACTTTGTGAAATTCTTGGATTTTTTTACTTAAGATAAACATGTTTTATATAGATCAAGGTAAAAAAAAGTTATCCTTCAATGAAAGAAATCTAAAAAGAGTGGTTTTAATTCTTCAGTCAATTCATGACTGGATTTCATGTACTGGTTTGCAAGGTTTCTCTTCTCTGGTGTGGTTTGTTATCTTTTGACACTGAAAACGTAAAGAATGGTGCAATCTTGTCCTAGAGAACAGGTAGAGAACATTCTATGTCCTGGAAACATCAAAGCTGGGAAACTTTTTTCAGCTTTAACACCTAAATCCTCTTCTGTACATTACAGGACTGTAAAAGATAACTGTCAGATTGGAGAGTTTTTTAAGTTTCATAAACAAAAAGTAATAGAAGATCACATACCTCTGATGAGGGACTTGGGCAAAAATGTGTGGGAGAGCTCTTCCTTTCCCAGGAGGAGAGCACATATTTGAGCAGTGATAACCTTTMTGAGCTTTAACCCCAGAGKAGCACAGACTCMTAGAATGGTTTGGGTTGGGAGGGACCTCAAAAACCACCAAGTTCCACCCTGCCATGGCAGGGACACCTTCCCCTGTCCCAGGTGCTCCCAGCCCTGTCCAGCCTGGCCCTGGGCACTGCCAGGGATCCAGGGGCAGCCACAGCTCCTCTGGGCACCTGTGCCAGGCCTGCCCACCCTCACTGGGATGAATTCCTTCCCCATATCCCATCTAACCCTAATCTCTGCCAGTCTGAAGCTATTCCCACTTTTCCTGGCACTCCATGCCCTTGTCCAAAGTCTCTCTGTTGGATGTCTTGTTTCTAGTTCAATTCTCTCTCAACAATATCTGTCCTGTTCTATAACATTTCTAAATCAACATTTCTTTTCTCAAAGTTTACATACAAACACACACTATATAAACCTTCTATCAAATTTTTAAAATTTTCTACAAATCCACTTCCCACATCTCTCCATCTTCCCTGCAGCCCCTCCAGGCACTGCAAGGCCACAATTCAGTCACCCCAAAGCTTCTCCTGTGCAGGTGAACAATGCCAGCTGTGCCAGCCTTTCCTCCCAGCAGAGCTGCTCCATCCTCTGCCCATCCTGGAGCCTCCTCTGGGCTCCTCCAGGTCCYTCCTGWGCTGGYCCAGAGCTTGGCACTMCACAGAGCACACCCTGAACCACTGTCAGAATTCAGAATTCAGCAGCACACCCCTCAGGCTGCACTAAATTGGTTCTGACCTTCCTTCCACCCAAATCCTCCACCGTGGATGAGCAGGAGAGGAGGAGGAGCAGRGACACTGGGCACTGCCTGACCCTGCCCTGTCTTGCTGCCCGGAGGAGCTCGGTGATGTGATGGTGACATGGGCAAGAGTGGCACAGTGACAGCATTCACACCCTACAGATGGCAAATATCTGACAGAGATAATGCCTTAAAATAAAAATAATTTTTTTAGACTTTGTATCCCCCCCTTTAGAGTCTGATATTTAGGAAATTAAACATGGGCTGGCTRTGCCAGGTGTTTTCCCAGGGCAGTGGTGTGGTAATCACTGAAACACCTCCAGAACAAGCACAGCTACAACTGCAAAATTAAATAAATCCCAGYGGATTTTTTTTTGCACATTTAGTTACTAAAAGTGTTTAAAATCGAGAGAAAGTCTGGATGCCAAAGTCTCCCTGCAAGTAAACATGGGCTGACACTTTGGCTTTTCTGGAATATTCAGAATAAGAGCTCCAGGCTCTGTGTAGTGTCCAAACCTCTCTTTTGAAGGTTTACTGGAAACTCTAAAATAGGAAATATACCCACATAATAAAAGAGCTAAAAACAGTCTTTGACAGATACTGCTGGATACCCATGTGTACCCCCAACCATCAGTGCTCAAGGATTAGAAAGAAGGAGTTCAGCTTTTAGAAGATAATCCATGGGTTACAAATTGAGAGAAACTTATTGGAAATTCTTTAAAGTGTAAGACTTCATTTCTGGAATTCCACTGAATTCCATACTTGGCTTGTTTCTCAAAGCAGCAGACAAGACAATTCCCTGTGGTCACATTAGCAAGAATCCCTCAGCTACAGCATTATTCTGAAATATTTGCCTCTTCCAGCAGATCCAGTGTGAATTACACATAACAGAATGAATCATTCCTGGTTGAGCCACAWTTGCTGCTATCCAGCTCCTTCTCCTTCAATTCCTGCCAGGGTTGAACGTTTTTCCATTCATTACCCATTTCTACACACCTCCAATTTAAAAGTGAAATTTTCTCTGCAGAATTTTTGTAACATTCACATTCCCTGAAAAAATCCCTTTGACCAGGATTTTTCTCCTGGGAAGCTGAGAAGCCTCAGAGAAAAAGGAAAACAATTCTTATCTCATTTGCTTCTCCTGTGTTGTGCTCACATGTGTTTGGAGATTGTTTACCCACAGSTGATTGTTTCATTGGATTCTGTTGTGAGTTGTTTTCACTCTTTGGCCAATCAGGGCCAAGCTGTGTCAGGACTCTTTCTAAAGTCAGGAGTTTTCATTATTATCTTTTAGCATTGTGTAAGTATCCTTGCTGTATTCTTTAGTATAGTTTAGTATAGCATTCTTTAATATCATATAGTATCATAAAATAACAAATTAGCATTTTGAGAACATGGAGTCAGATTCAYCATTCCTACCTTCMTCAGGRCATTTCCCAGCAAATACAATAAATTTTCTCTGAAATTTCTAGTACAGCTTGCAAAATAGGAAAAGAATGACAAATTTTTGTGTCAACCCCTGGCTCATTAAGGTCAGTACAGGCTAAATGTATAAATAATAATATMATTTATAATATAATGTATATATGTATAATAAYRTATAAATATRYTATWTTTTCATTTTTACATGTGTGTATCYGTGTATCTCTCACACTGAGACAGTGAGGGGTAAACACAGAACATCCCATTCCTGACCTATTTTCCTTACCCCTCTTTCACTGAAGTCATGGCAACTTCTCCTTAACCAACCCCAAGGGTTTAATCCTGTTAAATCACTTTCTGTGCTGCACCACTCAGCTCTGCTCTACAGTCTCTTTTCTCAATGTATCCAATGACTCCTTCAGGCTTTTTTTTTGTAATTTTCCCTCTTCTCTCTGAAGAAGTCATCCAGCAACAAAAATCTCCCTTTTTATTCACCTGGAGTGGTGTAAATTAGCTCAGCACACAGCACCAGCTGTGAACTGAAAGCACCCAGAAGAARTCAAGTCAAGCTGATGCCTCTCAGAATTTGTGTGGAGCCTTTTAGAAAACCTGTACAGTTGTACTCAGCTTTTCACTATTAATTAAATGTTCATCAAATGAGAACTACTGAGCACAAAATACTTAAAGCTACTGCATGATCTTGTAAAACAGACTTTCACTGTGAGGTTTTRGCTACAAATTAATGTAACAAATGAATGGTGATAAGCTCTTATCTCTTCCTCACAGAACAGGCCAAAAGAAAACCACTACCTGACTGGYGAAAAAATTTTAAAAATTGGAAAAATTCCTCTGTCAACATATTTCTTATCTCACTGGCCTTAATCTCTAGTCACAAAAAACCCCTAAGATGTGAAAAGGAGCRGGGGGCACAAGGAATAAAAAATAACTTACAGCCCAAAAGGGAAAAAAGAAAGCTGCAAATGGACAGGAATTATTTTGTGAGGTCTCAATGCTTGGTCCACATTTGCAGCTCCTGGGTCTTCATAAAATATCACCACTGTAGCACTCACAAATTACAGATTATTAATTAAATCCAGATTCATTCTRCTGGATCAATTTTTCATGTATGAACTAAAACCCATGGACATCAGCTATGGAATAATTAAAGAAGAGCTGTTGAAGGGATTTGGGGGGGTTTCAGTGATTTCCTTGGTGCCCAGAGGACAGCAGTGCCCGTAGTGCTGTTTCAAGACCTGCACTGACTGGTGTCCTGGAGCCTTTCCAGGAATTCCAGGGCAATATTTAATGAGCTTCCTCAGGAAGTCCTCCTGACAGAGCAAAGCAATTTTGCTGCCATATAAGAATATAGTGCAAAGCAGTGAAATAATAAWWAAAAAAAAGTTGTTTTGTTTTGTTTCTTCCAGCCTGTGCTCATTATAATTTTTGCACAGGAAAAACACCTCTTTGAGCATTTCATTTGGTTTGAAAGCCCAAGCAACCACCCTTTCTGTTAACATCCTGAATCTACAAAGCCATATTTGGGAAATACACTTTAAAAGTGTCTAAACATTTGGTTTTTCCTATGATGACATTTTTTCAAGAGCCAAAAGTAGACAGAGGCTTGATGAATTGCATGGAAATCTGTCCTTTACACAATATCCATGYTGAGATAGCCAAAAACCAAAGAATGTGACTCCTGTTAAATGATATTTTCAGTTACTTTTGCATCTCTAAAATCCCTCTCAGCAGAGCCCTTCCCATTCCCAATTCCAAGGCAGGGAATAAATGTACTGGAAACATTCCTGAACAGTTGGGAATAAAAGATCTCTACTTGGATATTTAAGGGATTACAGAGATATGAAAAATATGCCTTGGAAAAGCTCCGTGTGATTTGTTGGCACTTCCAGTCTTGCACATCTCTTTGCTGTGGTCAACCAGTAAAGAAAATAATTCCTGGAGTGGGCAACTTTGTCAAACAGGGATGGGACTTTCCAGCTTGTTCTGTGGGGAGCTACGGGAGGGGACACATTGATTTCAGACAGCMAATGGCACCAAAAGTATCCTACTGTCAGTTTTCCAAATTTAAAAGTTTATCTAGACAGTTCCTAAGTTTGGTTTTCCAGATTTAAGTTTGTGTAGACACTTCCTATTTTCACTTTATTAGAATTAAAAGCTTGCGTAGGCACTTCCTACTTTCACTTTTCTAGAAGATTTAAAAGGTTGTGTAGATACTTCTTACTTTCAGTTTTCTAAATTTCAAAGTTTGTGTAGATACTTCCTAATTGCAGTCTTCCAGGCTTAGAAGTTTGTGTAGACACTGCTACTTTCAGTTTTCCAAATTTAAATGCTTGTGTAGACACTTCCTACTTTCACTTTTCTAGAAGATTTAAAAGTTTGTGTAGATACTTCCTAATTGCAGTCTTCCAAATTTCAAAGTTTATGTAGACACTTCCTATTGTCAGTTTTCTAGAAGATTTCGAAGTTTGTGTAGATATTTGTAGGAGGCTGTACATAATAAAGAAGAAGTAACCTACTTTCAGTTTTTCAAATTTAAAAGTTTATCTAGAGAGTTTCTAATTTCAGTTTTAGATACTTCCTACTTTCAGTTTTCCAAATTTAAATGTTTGTGTAGACACTTCCTACTTTCACTTTTCTAGATTTAAAAGTTTATGTAGACACTTCCTACTTTCAGTTTTCTAGAAGATTTTAAAGTTTGTGTGGATACTTCCTACTTTGAGTTTTCCAAATTTTAAAAGTTTGTGTAGAYATTTCCTACTTTCAGTTTTCTAGAAGATTTAAAAGTTTCTGTAGATATTTGTAGGAGGCTGTACATAATGAAGAATGTACCTAATAAAGAAGTATCCTACTTTCATGTTTTCAAATTTAAATGTTTATGTGGCCACTTCCTACTTTCACTTTTCTAGATTTAAAACTTTGTGTASACACTTCCTACTTTCAGTTTTCTGGAAGATTTAAAAGTTTGTGTAGATATTTGTAGGAGGCTGTACATAATAAAGAAGAATTTACATAACAATGAAGTGTCCTACTTTCAGTTTTTCAAATTTAAAAGTTTATCTAGACAGTTCCTAATTTCAGTTCTAGATACTTCCTACTCTGAGTTTTCCAAATTTAAATGTTTGTGTAGACACTTCCTATTGTACAGAAGGTTTTAAAGTTTGTGTAGATACTTCTTACTTTCAGTTTTCCAAATTTTAAAAGTTTGTGTAGACATTTCCTACTTTCAGTTTTCTAGAAGATTTAAAAGTGTAGATATTTGTAGGAGGCTGTACATAATAAAGAAGAATGTACCTAATAAAGAAGTATCCTACTTTCATGTTTTCAAATTTAAATGTTCATTTGGCACTTCCTACTTTCACTTTTCTAGATTTAAAAGTTTGTGTACATACTTCCTATTTCTGTTTCCTAGAAGATTTTAAAGTTTGTGTAGATACTTCCCACTTTCAGTTTTCCATATTTTAAAAGTTTGTGTAGACACCTCCTACTTTCAGTTTTCTGGAAGGTTTAAAAGTTTGTGTAGATATTTGTAGGAGGCTGTACTTAATAAAGAAGAATTTACATAATAATGTAGTGTCCTGCTTTCAGTTTTTCAAATTTAAAAGTTTATCTAGACAGTTCCTAATTTCAGTTCTAGATACTTCCTACTTTCAGTTTTCCAAATTTAAATGTTTGTGTAGACACTTCCTATTGTACAGAAGGTTTTAAAGTTTGTGTAGATACTTCTCACTTTCAGTTCTCCAAATTTTAAAAGTTTGTGTAGACATTTCCTACTTTCAGTTTTCTAGAAGATTTAAAAGTTTGTGTAGATATYTGTAGGAGGCTGTACATAATAGCTCAGGAAAAAGGGGAAGAGCTGGTTTTATAATTGCATAAAAGCAGATATAGCTGAAGAGAGGCCTTTCAATGGAAGAGTTTTAGTAAAAAAAAAATTAATATTTTTAAAATAAAAAAAATTAATTTAATTGAAAATTAAAAAAAAAATAAAAAATTGAATTTAATTATTTAAATTTTTAAAAATAATTAACAAAAAATAATTTCAAAAACCCCCCACAAAAAAGCCAGCAAACYAAGTTATGAGAAACCAGTGAGCCCATGGGAAAGGCAGAAGCTCTCCTGGTTATTTTGGCTCATGCTGCTCCTGGCTGGTTTGGCCAAGCCCATCATGGCCCCACTGAGGTTTTGCTGTTTTAGACCTCTSACTTTATATTAATTTCACCCCTTCAAGCAAAATGTGCTTCTCTCATGTAATTCTTTCCCTACAACAGCAAAAAGTGCATATATAGATGTATAAGTCTAAGCACACATTCCTGTCTTAACCCCAATATGAAAATGCCCTTATTGGTTACAAATAAAACAGATTTACCATTTTTTCAGCAAAATTGGATATCTAAGCCAGCAGCTTCTAAAGATCATAATTTTCAAGCACCTCACTCAGTTTCTGTGTCTGTTTACCTACCATTAGTAGCAATAATAGCATTTCTAGARCTTTAACAATTGTGCAATTTAGGGATATTTTAAGTAGCTCACATATGGCCTTYGCTACAAAAATTTAATGTCTGGTTTTGACACCACTGCAAGCCAAAACTTGACTGTATTTTAACACAGGAACCAACCAAATGCTACAAATTCCCAAAGCAGAAGAAAGTCAGGAGAATTTGCAAACTTGAAGGCCATTTTTTCATCATCCACAGTGAAAGTGTTATGGACAAGAGGAAGTGTAAAAATTGGAAATCATGGAAGCTCATCCCCCTGTCTTAGGGTCCAGCCCTCAATACAGGAAAAACTGCTGGACAGGAAATGTAAAAATCAAAAACCATGGAAGTTCATCATCTGACTCAGGGTTCAGCCCTCAATACAGGAAAAACTGTTGGACAGGAAATGTAAAAATCAAAAACCATGGAAGTTCATCCCCCTGGTTTAGGGTTCACCTCTCAATACAGGAAAAACGATTGGACAGGAAATGTAAAAATCAAAAACTATGGAAGTTCATCCACCTGGCTTAGGGTTCAGCCCTCAATATAGGAAAAATTGGCAGCATTTGGACAGGAAATGTAAAAATCAAAACTATAGAACTTCATTCACCTGACAAAGGGTTCAACCCCCAATACAAGAAAAATTGGCAGAATTTGGACAGGAAATGTAAAAATCAAAAACCATGGAAGTTCATCATCTGACTCAGGGTCCAGCCCTCAATACAGGAAAAACTGTTGGACAGGAAATGTAAAAATCAAGAACTATGGAAGTTTGTCCACCTGGCTTAGGGTTCAGCCCTCAATACAGGAATTACTGTTGGACAGGAAATGTAAAAATCAAAAACCAGGGAAGTTCATCCATCTGGCTTAGGGTTCAGCCCTCAATACAGGAATAACTGTTGGACAGCAAATGTAAAAATCAAAAACTATGGAAGTTCATCATCTGACTCAGGGTTCAGCCCTCAATACAGGAAAAACTGGCAGCATTTGGACAGGAAGTGTAAAAATCAAAAACAATAGAAATTCATCCCCCTGTCTTAGTGTCCAGCCCTCAATACAGGAATAACTGTTGGACAGGAAATGTAAAAATCAAAAACCAGGGAAGTTCATCCCCCTGGTTTAGGGTTCACCTCTCAATACGGGAAAAATGGTTGGACAGCAAATGTAAAAATCAAAAACTATGGAAGTTCATCCACCTGGCTTAGGGTTCAGCCCTCAATATAGGAAAAATTGGCAGAATTTGGACAGGAAATGTAAAAATCAAAACTATAGAACTTCATTCACCTGACAAAGGGTTCAACCCCCAATACAAGAAAAATTGGCAGCATTTGGACAGGAAATGTAAAAATCAAAAACTAGGAAGTTCATCCACCTGGCTTAGGGTTCAGCCCTCAATATAGGCAAAATTGGCAGAATTTGGACAGGAAATGTAAAAATCAAAACTATAGAACTTCATTCACCTGGCAAAGGGTTCAACCCCCAATACAAGAAAAGCATTTGGACAGGAAATGTAAAAATCAAAACCCATGGAAGTTTGTCCACCTGGCTTAGGGTTCAGCTCTCAATACAGGAAAAACTGGCAACATTTTGATACCCATCCCATTTGTTTTTTTTCAGCTGAAGTCAGGCAAAGTCAGTGATCTTGAGGCAAACCCAGATGGAGAGCTCACGAGGCTCCAAAGAAAAAGGGATTTTCACACGGCCCCTCATGAGCTGGGCAGCCAGGGGAGGGTCTGGCACTGTTTTATGTCCTACAAGACACCCACAAAGGGGCTGGCTCCATTTAATGTCCTACAAGACACCCACAAAGGGGCTGGCTCCATTT
>NDFG01000012.1:1873897-1886349 GCA_002167245.1 Sporophila hypoxantha
TCCTACAAGACACCCACAAAGGGGCTGGTTCGGGGTGCTGCTGGATCCCCTGGGCACTGAGCAGGCTCAGCTCACCCCTGACTTCTCAGTGTGCTGGGGATTAACCACAATGTGACTCCTGCACTCGTTTGTAGCCTGAATGGAACAGGAAAAAACCTCTTTTTTGACTTTGCAAGGAAAGGGTTTGTGCCTTGTCCTTTTTGCTGAGAACGGCCCCTTTTCTTTTAGCCCAGACAAAACCAATGTTTTTTTTCTCACTAGGCTTTACTTGGAAAGGCTGGGGATGTGTCACCCCCTCCAGAGAGTGACAGACCTCCTTGAACAGAGCACCAAGTTGTTGCTACACAGCCAATMAAAAACCATTGAGGGGGAAGCAGCCACAAAACCGCGGCTCCTCTTTCTGTCCAGCTCCTTCCCAGGCTCTGGAAAGCTCCAATTCCTGCCCGTGGGGACAGACTGGAGCAGCAGCCAAAAGGGCACAGGGCAAGGCTGCAGCCCCCACACCTGCCAGAGCCATTTCCTCTCCTAGGAAAGCAGAAAAGTGATGGAGCAGAGCATCTCCCCTCTGTTTGCCAGGCTGTAAATGCACCCTCAGCCACAGCCATGGTGATTTTTCATGTCCTGCGTTAATTTATCAGTAATTAGCAGCTACCAGTATTAACTATTCAAATTTTGGACGTCAAAAATTCTATGTGCCACGCCTTGAAAGTGTGATTATTGCTTTTTCTTAGAAAATCCTTGAACAAACTGTACAATTGGGATGAGGGAAAGGCCATAGATGGGAGAAAACAGGTCAAGTCTCTGAATGCTGGCACAAGTTTGAAGGGAAAAGTGGAAATTCAAGCTCTTGTCTGTCCTTAGGAACACAGCAGCAGTGAGTTTGAAGAATAAAAAGTGAATATTTATCAGTTGAGCTGCTTCCCTGTACGCACAGAATTTGGAACTTCTCAAGGCTGCAGCTTGCAAGGCCTTCTGGAGTAAGAAATCCTTTAATCCCCTAATTTTGATCAGTTGTCAGTGATGTCTGCTCACTCAAATGAAGCCTTAAAACRCTGACAGAAATAGATATTTCTAAGCAGGAAAAAAAGAAAAGAGTGTGCAAACTGCCAAGTTTTGCTGCACCTCCAGCAGGACCAGCCCATTTCCACTGTGTAGCTACAGGGAAGTGGTTATCAATTACAGTCTCACAAAAATATTTAAAGTTTTAAAGTTTAATGAGGTTCTTTGGAGCATACCAGGAGGAAAGCAGCACCTAGGACCTGCTGCAGGATTTCTCTCTGAATCCTTTTTTGGTTGGTTTGTTTTAACAAAGATTTTAAAATTTTCAAAATTTAAAAATTTGAAAATTTAAAAAGATTTTAAAATTAGACTTTCTCCCTCTGTGTGAGGCAGTTATCAAAGCAGGGAAAGAAGATGGATTCTCAGAAGTCAGAGTATTCCTGCTAAGGGAGCAGCATCCCCTGGGCACACCTGAGGAAGGGCAATGGAAAAGCCTCAAGGCACTGCCAGGTATCCTCTGCCACAGYTTTAGGACTTGCCAAGGCTGCAGAAGCAGCAAAAGCCACAAATATTTCAGCAGAGAGGCTGGAGTTTGGGTTTGCAATCCTCAAACCAGCTGAGGATTTGGATTTACTTCCAGTCATGAGTAAATAAGGGCTGAGCCTTACAGCCCAGGAACACCAGGTAAAAGGGAAAAAATTCCTTTCCAAAGCCAGAAATAAAGATGGTTTGGGCCTGATGTATTCATTTACACACTTCAATCCAACTTGTCCCTCTGCTGCCAAGCTCTGCTGGCACCTGGAGAATGTAAATCCTGTGTGAAACAACAGCCTGGGCCTGCCCAGCATGAGGAGCTCTCAGACTGGGAGCACTGGGCTCGAGGGCAGCACAGAGCACTGCAAGGCCACCGGGGCATTGCTGAGTCTCTTCTTGTTAGGCCGGGTTTAGTTAAAACCATCTGAAGAGACAGTGATTACTGTAAAAAGCTGTGGGATTCTTGTTAGGCCGGGTTTAGTTAAAACCACCTGAAGAGAGAGTGATTACCGTCAAAAGCTGTGTGATTCTTGTTAGGCCGGGTTTAGTTAAAACCCTCTGAAGAGAGAGTGATTACTGTAAAAAGCTGTGGGATTCTTGTTAGGCCGGGTTTAGTTAAAACCGTCTGAAGAGACAGTGATTACTGTAAAAAGCTGTGGGATTCTTGTTAAGCTGGGTTTAGTTAAAACCGTCTGAAGAGAGAGTGATTACTGTCAAAAGCTGTGGGACATGGCTGTGAAAGGGGAGCTGCAGCACCAGCCTGACACTTCACACATGCAGGGCTGAGTGTCACATGTAAACAAACTCACAAAAAGCAACCAGGATCACTGGGCACAGCAATTACCACTCTAATCCACAGATTAAACCAACAGACAAAAAAAAACCAAAAAAAAACCACTACCAAAAAAGCAAATATCCCACAAAACCCCATTTTTTCCCCCAGAGCCAACCCTTCACACAATAAATTGGCTTTATGTGGCCACAACTCAGAGGAGTTTCAATGGCAGCCTTGGCATTGCAGGGAGCAAAGTGAGAAGGTTCTGAACGGTTCTGAAAAAACCTGAAGCCTTCCCTTTCCCTATTCCAGCAAATCTCCTTTTTACTATTTGTTTCAACAAGCTTACAATGAGTTTATGGCTCCTGGCAGCACAATTACAAAATCATAAAGCAGCATCACGAGAACAGCACCTCCAGCTGAGGGAAATAACATTGCTGATAACACTTATCTCCACACAAAGTAACTCTTCTATGATATTAACTGCTCTGTGATCTTCTCTTTATACAGAAAGACCCTGCTCTGCTTTTATGTTTGATATTTAAGACATAATTTAATTAAAATCTTAATTCCAATTAGTTATTTCACAGCAAAATCAATCCTGATTTTGAATCAAGCTCATTCTTCCACTTTGAAACTAGTTTTTCATGGGTTTTTTTTTTTCAATTTTCAAGCCATGCAACATCCTAACTACTTAAATTTCAAACAAGGCAAACACCTTCCTTAGCAGGAAGAGAGTACATTTATTTCCTTGTGCAAAACTATGCAACYCCAGTTTTGCTTGGACAGAGGAAGTAGAAAAGTTTAACATCTTAAGTTATTTTGGCCAGCAAACTGTTAGTGTTACAAAAAGTTTGTCTGTGACACAATAAAGAAAGACATTCCAAATAAATAACAGATTATTTAATTTACCTTTTTTTTTTTTTTGGTGTTTGTGATTGTAAAAGATTTGGAATGTGTATTTACAACTTGTTATTGACAAGACCATAAAACCAGCTACAGAACAGGGTAAAACTKATTCTCCCTTCTAGATTCATAATTTATTCCTGATTTAGCCAATAGCAGGTAGGGAAATACACCCCAAAATGGAAGGGTTTAAAACCCACTGCAACCTGATTGCAAGTGGAGCTGGAGAATCTGGTTTGGCTTCATTTTCAGACATCTCTGAGAAGGGACATCCTTAAAATGGATTTGTGTGTGCTTCAAAATAACACTGACCCAGGAATTCAGGCACCCCAGAGATGAGCACTGACACAAAACCCACAAATCCACAGAAATGTGAGAGTGTAAAACCACAGAAATATGAGAGTGCAAAACCATAGAAATATGAGTGTAAAACTTTGTGCCCTCCATAGAATTGAACTTAACATTTCTTACTTCTCTGGATAACCAGAGTTACCATCAGCAGCAGAGTTGGGAATATTGTTGAAAAATCATAGAATGCAGAGGGTAAATTGGCTAATACTTGAGAAAATTTCATTTATTCCACTGATGTTAAGTCTTAATTCTCCTTATCCCAAAGAACCATATGRGATTTTTGCTAAAATAAAATAAAGCTGTAGCATTAAGTTATGCCACCTGAGAAACTCTTGTTTATTCTGAAATATTATCTGTGGGTAGATATATTTTGATTTAAGATATYAGGTGTTCAGATTATTGAAAATTTTAACAGAAAATAAAATTTYAGTTTTACTGAGAGAGTGCATATGTCTCTCATATTATTCAGGTTTAATTTAGTTGGGGTGGGGAGGTATTTTATTTTCAAATAAAACAATATTATTTGCTGAAATAACTCATGAAATCTAAGCTTACTGATGTAGCAAGAAAAAGAGATTCAGGCAGACAATAGCACATCCTAAGATTGAAGGAAATTATGTCAGTGTGGAGTTTTCCCTCCAAGGAGTTTTAAATCCTGGTTCTCTGAAGTGTAGCTGTTTCTGTCCTGAACACAAAGCAGCCTCAGAACAAGGCTCTGTCTTAAAAATAAAATTAATGGGTCCTCWAGAAATTGTAGTAACCCAGAATTGTGTAACAAGCTTTGAATTGTGAAATCACTCAGAATTCAAAGTAACATTGCATTTCTCTGATTGGCTTAGCACACACTACACCCTGCAAGGAACAAATGGGAGGCTACACTGCAMTGATTAAATATTTATAGCCAGAAAAAATATGTCACCACAAAAGCAGCTCATCTTCTGYAAACATCTGATTTTCATCCCTTAGTCTAACAAGAAATCAGAGTCAGGGGGACAGGAGAGAGTTAAACTCTGCTGTTATTCYAGCTGAATAACTAACACTTACACAGTCCTTTAAAAAATAATGAGATCCAGAAGCCAGAGTATTAGTTAGCTGAAACAAGGATGAGGATGTAGCTCTCCAGCTCCTAAGGGAAGAAACATTTAGGGAGGAAAAAAAAGAAAAAAAAAGGAAAAAAAGGAATATTGTAAATCATCTTCTTTCTTTCACCTTTGCCTCCTCATTAGTATGGGTTGGAGGCTCTTTCCTCCAGCAGCAGGAGCCAAGCTCCCGAGCAAGTGGCACACTTTGTTCTATGTCCTTTCAGGATATGGAATTCCTTTCCTTGTATCCCCTTAAAAAAGAGTTAAAAACTCCCATTCTGACCGTGGCAGGATAAGAAAATTTCCAGCTGAACTCACTCCCTAAGCGCTACAGGGTTACGAGGTGTAAATGGTCAAATCATTGCAAGGTAATGAAGAGTCTGATCAAATATAAAGGCAGTGAATAGTCTGAYCAAATATAAAGGYRGTGAATAGTCTGATCAAATAKAAAGGTGGTGAATAGTCTGATCAAAYAGAAAGTTTTTGTGCACTTACTCCCAGAATTCCATCACCGGAGAAGTGGCATTTTGTAAAGACACTTGACTGCAGTTGCTCATGTTGAGTTTTTGAAATTCCACACAGTTTTCTAGAAAAGAACCAAAACAAAGGAGTTTGCTATGTTGATATGCAAGTACAGTTCTTGTTCATGTCCCACCTTGTGCACCTTGGAAAGCCCCCACTCTGCACCACATTTCTGGGTGGGTTAAAGGGTTTTTGGGGGCACTAAGGGCCACAGCTGCTAATTCTGCAACACCAGGGTATGATAACCCAGAGAAACATCCATGAGGACTCTCCTACAACACGTCCCAGAGGCACAGGGCCAAAAAAATCACCTCAGGCAGAAGAAAGAAACATTGAGGCAAYGGATTGGGAATTAAAATTACAACGTGCTCCTACTGCAGCTGCTGSTTCAGTGGTTTATGGCTACAAAGGGAACATGGCCAGCCATAAACTGCCACKTTTTCCTGGTAWGGAAAGTGGGTATTTCCTYTGGYTTATCACTATTATCATTATTATTCTTGTYATTATCTCTAACACAAAGGCCAAAGCAGCTCAGCACTGTGGAGCACTGATAACACTGGCCAAGCTCCTTGGCAGGGCTGCCAAAATTGATACCAAAGCCTTCCACATCCACTGGGCCCAAAATTACCCCCCTAAGATTTCAGAAATTAAGATTTCAGGTGTGCTCAAAGAACACCAAAAATGGCCAATTAGTGCAAACTATGAAAGACAACATGCTGGGCACTTGATTTGAAATTGGACTGTATATATATAAGGGATAAATGCAAAATTTCAGGAACAAGGACAGTGGGATGAGATCCTCCCCATGGATGTTTGGGATCTAGAGACTCAATAAGCAGAGAATGACAGATATTTATATTAATGAGAGGACAGATGCAGAGCCCTGCCCTGCAAACCCTGCTGAATACATACCTCATCCTGCATGCAGGAGGCTCCTTTACATGCACAGCAAGGATTATTTATGAGACTACATTTCCAGAAGGAGCTTGATGAACATTATCCCTCAACATCTGGCATTTAAAAGAGCAATTCCAAAGATCCACATTTAATATTTTTCCCTCTCCATTCAAACTCCTCCTGATTTCGTTAGAGTGAAAGAGCAAGATTGCAACCTGTCATCAGGTCATTCTCTGCTGCAGAATTCACTCAGTGTGTTCGGGGAGAATAGATATGATTGCAAATGAGAGTCTTGGGATTTAGCCAGAAGATCTTACAGAATTAACAAATCCATAGTCTTTTTCTGCTGACATTCTATTCTAGAGGAGTAAMTGCTTCACAACGACCTAACCCAAAAAGCTCCAAGGCAGTTTCACTCCATGTTTCCTTTATTTTTGCTGCAGTGGGATGAGGTTGGCCCATTTGCACAGATTTTGCTACACCAATAGCTTTGTTCAGGACACTKCAATATAACAATCAATCATTTGGGAGGATTTTACAGTGGTAATCTCTGCTGAGGTCATACCTGTATTCCATTCGTGGCCACAGGARGCCCAGGGAAGCTCTGTAGTAAAGCAGTTGAACAAATAGAAGATAGCCCATGCTAAAATGATGATGTAATATACATTTAGGTGTGCCTCTATAACTTGGGTAGCATAGCCAATGCCTGGAGGAGCAAAATAAAAAGTGAGATACAAAAGAAAACTCCTGCTTTTCAGGCTGTATTTAATTTAAAAACAAAAGCTTACTCTTAAGCATATCTTAACTTYGATTTTGATACAATTAATTTCATTTTACTTCAAAGGGAATGCTTTCTTTTGCAGTAGAACACAGAATTGTTACCTTCAAAGAGAGGGCAAACTTTCCTCCAGCATGTGATGCCTCCTTCACTTGTAAACTGTCCCAAGGCCGTCTCCAAGAAAAACACTGGGATTCCACAGCAGATAAAGAACACCACGTAGGGGATGAGGAAAGCACCTGGGGGTGAACATTGAGGGGGTGTTGGTTAGAATGAACAGGGCTCCTCAGWAGCACAGGGAGGATTTCCCATTAAAGGAAGGATCTGAAGCTGGGAGCCATCAGTGCAGCGCAGGAAGGGTTCACTCCTGCCCCAAATATCCAAAGTTAACCTGTAAGCCAGGGCCATGGGCTAGCACAGAGCAGATCAAAGTTCCTCAGCCTAAAGTCAGCTCAGGGGTCTCTCAAACACAGAAAAGATCCCAGCTGTGCTCAGCTCAAAGTTCTGCTCTGCCCAGCACCACCCTCCTGGCTTTTCTCAGGGGTGAGGAAGTGTTACAGATATTAAATCTGAGAAACCCATTTCATGTTATTTATATGATAAGGATKGCAGAAAGGGAAYGAGGAAACAAACTTCAGGACTACTYACAMGGACAAGAAAGCAGGGCCTGGCCTTATCAGCCAGAAACATTGATGTGAAATTCTAGGAAAATAACAAAGCATCCACATTTTGGTTGGATGCTGACAGTAAACTCCAGCACAGGTAGTGAAGCACAGCAAACCCAAACACAGCACAACCACACCCTGCAACAGCTGCTGTGCTTCAGTCACCTTGATCAGAAAGTTGAGACAACTGCATCCACCTGCTTTGTTTCCTCCATCTCATCACCAGGAGTTCCTTCCCTCAGCCAGGAAATTYCCCTAGAGATGAATCCCAGGTGCCTCTCAAGCAATCCATAGGGATTCCACAAAAAATGGAATATTTCCCTGGATAATTTACTGGCCAGTGTCATCACACACACTATCACAGCGAGTTTAACARTGCAACTTGTGGAAATCCAAAGTACCAGCTTGGACTGTTTTTCCAACAGGCATACATCAGGAACAGAAGAAAACATCAGGATGCCCAGCGTGCAAAAAGATCATATTCCAAGAAATACCTCATTCTAAACACACAAAGAAATGAATTTTCCTCAAGACCTGAACATCCACTGTCTAAACTTACAGATGATTATTCCTGCACTCCCTGTTATGACTTGGAGTAAGTGCCAGAGAGGTCACACCTCACAAGTTCCAAACTACAACTTCTAGATTTGTTCTGTAAAAAGCAATTTATTTCACAACTAGCTCAGATATTTACCACTGTCTTCCCCTAGCACACACCAAGGAGTTGGATGCATCAGATTTAGGCACCAAAAACAAACTCTGGTCTAATTCCAGCAGGGGGTTACACAAGCTCACAGGCTGAGCCTCCATTGACTAAAACTGGTCAATGGCAAATGTCCCATGGTGCCAGGACRTGAGCAATTAAATCACACCCACTTATTCTATTCTTAAAGAGTACAGTGACGATTAAATATGATATTTAAGTAATTCCTTTTTCATCAAATCACCCAAAACAATGGAAATTCTTTCTACCTCATGTTACAGCMTTTAAAATGATAGCAAGCTGGYACACACTTACAAATGGGCACCTAAAGCTGCAGGAACCAAAAAATTACACAGCAAATATATATTCCTGTCATTTCCTCTGCCAAAAGTTCTCTGGGAACACTTTGACCATCGAGRAAGGGTTGTGTATATGATGTGCAGCATGTTAACATTCAGGATCTGGTAGCAGCACTCTCTAAAGAGCTGAACTCTTGTTACCTAAGTTTGGCCAAAACACAGAGACATAAAGAAAGGAACTTCCAACAATAAACACAATTTGCACAGCAGGATTTGTCTTGTWGGAACAGCACACAAAACGGGCTAAAAACCATGCCTGAGTTCAGATAAGGAGGGCCAAGGAATAGAAGTTTGGCACAGCAAATCAACCCATCAAGGGGCAGATCAGTGCTTATCAGCCCTGAACATCCTATTTTTCTTCCAGCCTCTGTGTTTACACTGCCACTGACTCAGGCCTTAAGTGGGAAGAATGTTGAACCCAGTCCACAGAATTCTAAACTGAGTTTGTAATTTACTTTCCTTTCTTCACTGCTGCCCAAGCTGATGTGCTTATTCTCAGCTGTCATTTATCTTACACAGTTTACAGTTGGCTATAACCAATACATGCCACATGTTAAACTCTGTAGAAGTGGAGTCTGTTCTTTTCTCTCTCAAACAACATTCATATGTTGTATTTATTAGGGCTTGCTCTCTTCAACCTGTAATTCTACATCTTTCCAGCCTTGTAGGAATTGGGGAAGTACTGAGGGAAACAAAAAAAAAACATTGAGGTATAAAAAATTTCATGAGACAAAGAAAATTAATTTAGTCTTTGTGGCATTATTAGGAAAAAAAAGATTCATCCTCTCCAAAGTACACTGCTGTGACAAATGAAGTGCTGCCTTCTTTTCTGTGTCAGACAAACTTAGTTAAGTATGCCTGGGTGTGTATTCACATGCAGGAGACAGAGTGTACTACTATAACTGAATGCTGGCTTCTCCTGCATGAAAAMTGCTCCTGAAAAAAAAAGATGTCAATTTACTAACGTAACAGCAACTTGTAAAAATAAACCACACAGTGTTTGGAGAGAAGGAAAGAGAAACACAACGATTTTTCTCAGTTGTCAGATGTTAATGCTTCCCTGTCTGCACATGCACTGAAACCCTGAACACGTCTCTCTTACTAGTGCAATAAATCACAGCAGAGCACTCTTAACTGTTTAATTCCCGTGTTTAATTCCCAYCTAAATCCACATGGGATGCCATCTTACCTCCTCCATTCTTGTAGCAAAGGTATGGGAATCTCCAGACGTTTCCCAGCCCAATAATCTCCCCTGCCACAGAAAGCACAAATTCAACCTTGTTGTTCCAGTGACCTCTTTCATGAACTTTCTTATCATTGCTGTGGACGAGGTTGGTACTTGAGGCTTCTGGGTCCAAAGCATCTTCCGGCTTGCCATTAATTATAGGAATAGTCTTTTCAGCTGTCATGACTTTTCAGCCTAGTGGAGAACAAAAGAAGAACACACAGGTGTGTTAAGACACTTGCTGGCACTGATCTTCAACCGATGAAATCTCCCAGGGTGGCACTGGCTTCTTGTTACCTCTGGAAATCTGCGGGTGRAAATGAGGGAGGCAACTCCACAAGGCTGGAAAAGTTGTAAGGCAGGGGGGAAAGGAAAAGAAAGGGCTGGGGGGAAGARAGAAGATTCTGTGCAAGGGAAGGAGTAATTCCAAGTGGTGACAGGTAACTTGCTAGCAGAGAGGGAAGCCTTTCAAAAATCCCTCCCCAGGCAAGGATCCCATCCTGCCTGACCTACCAGGGGCCGGGGATGTGCCGCACCTGCCGGGCACAGCAGAAGGGCCGGGGTGGCCGTGGCCTGCCCGCGGCAGCTCCGGGATTACTCACCCAGGGCTGTGCCCGTGCCTGCCTGCCTGCCTGCGCGCCGGGGACAGGGGCCGGGCTGTGCTGAGCGCTGCCTGCGGGCGATGCTGCGGCTCCGGCAGCGCGGGCAGGGCACGGGGAGGCGGGGAGGAGGCGTTCGGGATCCCCGGGAGCCGGGAAGCCTCGTCCTGCCCTGCCGCTGCTGGCGGCCCGGCGTGGGTTGGAGGATGCTCCCCGCGCTCTGGATGGAGCCGGAATTTGCAAATGCTCAGCCCTCCCCGGAGCGATGGTTTAACACCCGCCTCCCCCCTCCGCCCACCTCAGGCTGTCCCGCCAGCTCCCCCCTCCTTCTCTTCCTTCTCCTCCTCCTCCTCCTTCTCCTCCACCCAGCATCACCAGCGAGCATCACCAGCGAGCAGAGCATCCCCGGCTGCGCTCCCCGCCCGCGGGCAGGGCCGAGCCCGCCAGGTTGGCAGCCGCGTTCTGCATCCCCATCCCCGGCGGGTCCCAGCACTGCTCCGCAGCCCTCGGCAGGGATGGCACCGCGGGCAGGGCAGGGCCGAGCCCGCCAGGTTGGCAGCCGCGTTCTGCATCCCCATCCCCGGTGGGTCCCGGCCCCGCTGTGCAGCTCTCGGGCAGGGATGGGACCTGCGGGCCCGCCAGGTTGGCAGCCGCGTTCTGCATCCCCATCCCCGGCAGTCCCAGCACTGCTCCGCATCCCTCGGCAGGGATGGGACCGCGGGCAGGGCCACCCCCGCACGTCATGGCCACGCCACCATCCCCCATCCACCGCATCACCATCCCTGCTCCTCAGCCCTCGGGCAGGATGGGCACCGCCGGTCCCGGCAGGTTGGCAGCCGTGTTCCGGTCCATCCCTGCTCCGCAGCCCTCGGCAGGATGGCAACCGCGGGCAGGGCAGGCAGGGCCGAGCTCGCAGGTTGGCAGCCGCATCCCCATCCCCGGCGGGTCCCGGCCCCGCTGTGCAGCTCTCGGCAGGGATTGGACCTGCGGGCCCGAACAGGTTGGCAAGCCACATCCCCATCCCCGCGCAGTCCCAGCCCTGCCCCGACGCCTGGGCAGGATGGTATCTTCGGGCCCGGCAGGTTGCAGCCGTGTTCCCATCCCCGGCAGTCCGCGCCCTGCCCCATCCCCTCGGGCAGGGATGGTACCCGCGGGCCCCGGCAGAGTTTGGCAGCCACATCCCCATCCCTGAAGTCCATCCTGCTCCATCCCCTCGGGCAGGGATGGCACCGCGGGCCCGGCAGGTTGGCAGCCGTGTTCCATCCCCATCCCATCCCCGGCAGTCCCATCCCTGCCCCGCAGCCCTGGCAGGGTTGGTACCGCGGGCCCGGGGCTGGCAGCCGTGTTCCCATCCCATCCCCGGCAGTCCCATCCCTGTCCCGCAGCCCCTGGGCAGGGATGGCACGCGAGGGCCCGGCAGGTTGGCAGCCGTGTTCCATCCCATCCACATCCCGGCAAGTCCGCAGCCCTGACGCCGCATCCCTCGGGCAGGGATTGGCACCGCGAGGGCCGGGCAGTGCTGGCAGCCACTTTCCCATTCCCATCCCATCCCCGGCATCCATCCCTGCTCCATCCCCTTCAGGCAGGGATGCAAGCCGCGCGATCAGACTACAGGCAGAGAGATTTGGCAAGCCGGTGTTCCATCCACCATCCCATCCCCGCAGTCCCATCCCTACTCCATCCCCTCAGGCGGGATGGCACCGCGGGCCCAGCCCCGCACCTGCCGCGCCTCGGGGCTGCACAGACCTGCAATTTAAAAAAAGGAACGCGGCGGGAACAGATGACACAAACTTCAGCTGGAAAGGGCGGCGGGGAGAGCCGGGGGACAGACGGGAGGAAAAAATAAACGGAGGGGGAACATTTGGGAAGTGTGGAAACAATGTGGGCGCTTTCGAGTTCCAGCAGGGAAATGCAGAAGCAAGGAGCCCATGTGRGCATTGCTGGCTGGGGCTTGGCTTMAAATTCAAGCTGTAAAAGAAGTGAGAAGAGGGAAAAAATTATTACAAATGGTTTTGTTTCAGGTTGTATCAAATATTTYGAATAGAGTTTTTTTTYCC
>NDFG01000012.1:1886354-1896365 GCA_002167245.1 Sporophila hypoxantha
AMCCTTTYCYTTTTWAAWWTTTTTTTTGTAGGTCAGTCATTTTCACCCAAAACCAAATTAAATACCTCTTCTTTCTTCATCTCTGCAGCTTCTCCTTGGCAAATGGCAGCACCCAAGGCAGGTTCTTGCTTCAAAACTTCCTCAGCTCCACACTCTGCTGCAGCAAGGCTTTGCTCTGCAACTCCAGGGGATGCACTTTGGAACTCWCAGCTCCTAAACCCAGGATTCTCTGCTGGAAATGTCCCAGGGACACTCAGATCTTGTTCCATGGGAATCCTCTCCCTCTCACCCTCCAGCTCCAGGGGCTTTTTCCACAGCCTGGCCACCTGTGTAGTGCTCCTGGAAGACAATGGGAAGGTGCCCATGGACAGATTTTAAATGAACTTGAGCTGACTTTGTACCCTGCTTGTACATTACACACTGGAGCTTCTGCTGTGGTTCAAGTTTTCAGGATTTTGCATTTCAGTGRTGCCTGTCACAAGAGTGGGTGCTGGGGCCTCACCCTGTCAGCTCTGTCACATCAACTCTTGCACCTAACAGGTGCAGGATGAGCCTCTCTCTTTTCTKCTTGATGCCAGCATTCAGGGTTCCAGTCAAACCTATCTTGGGGAAGGAGATCTGCCAGTGGGAAAACTGAAAAAAATGAAAAATTCTTATATTTTAAATTTTTTTAAAGCATCCTTACCACAGATATTACCAGAGCTAGGTTTGATTTTGGGTGGTGCATTTGTTTTTGTTTTCAATGCAGCTGGTATTCATTAATTAAGGATGGAAYAGATCAATTTTTCCCAAGCTGACTTTGCACAAACTAAACTCAACTTGGAGGGCTTTTTTGTTGATTTATTTTTACCTCCTTCTTCATCTTGTTTTCAGCAGGGATCAAAACAGACCCTGTTTTTCTGTCTCCCAGCCAGGCCTAGCAAACTCAACAGGACACATTTAAACATCAAAGCTAACAGTGAATTCTCATTTTATTCCTGAGAGTAATTCTAAAAACAGAGGGAAGCTGAGGGACAGTAAACATTTGATGATTCAATATAGAGGAGAGACCAACCTTCACCAAMGAGATTGATGATCCCAAACTGAAGGGCCTGCTGCAAGGGACAGTCTGCAGGCAGATGCTGAAGGGGTTTATTTGCTGGTTTGTTCAGTATTTGAAATGATGAATTCCTGCTGTCAGGTGTTTTATCCACTGCTGTATTCCTGCACCAATTCCCATTCAGTCTCCTCCCAACTGAAGTGTTTATGGAAGTAATTGCTGGCTGCTAATCCTTGTGAGCCCTTCCCAGTGTCTGCAACAAAAAATGACAAATTTTAGAGCAGGTTGAGAACCCTGTTTTTTGAAATTCTGATGGAGCTTTTGCTGTTGCAATGAGGGCAATTCCCTGGTGTCAGTTCATGCTCTCACTGTGTCTCTGGTGCTCCTCATCAGGAATTCCTGCCTGTTCCTCTCAGCYTGTTGGGAGACCCTGGCCATTAAAATGATGTGCCCTAAAAAGCAATTCAAGTTCTGCTTTATTCAGGTTTATCYCCACACTCCCAAGGAATCCTTTACAACTCTGTGCACAAAGTGCAGGGGTGGGGGTGGAAATCAGATGTTTCTGCTCACCAGAGATTGGTGCTGTGAAGTACCAAATGTTCCACGGCTACATTTATTTAGATTTRTAAACTAAAATTAATCAAGAGAAGCCATTCATACCTAGAGTAACTTGGGAAAACAACCTCCAAGAAAATTCCACGTGYCCACAGGATTCTGCCAGGCTGCCAMAAYTAATGTCAGCTAGAGTCATGTGATATAGCTTTGGAAATTTAAACCTGGGGCTTGGCTCATTTCTTCCCCTTACTGTAACTCTGAATTTCTGTGTTGTTTCTGCAATAGAAAATCCTGTGACAATATAACTTGGAGGGGGGGGAACAACAATCCTCTCCAGATTTAAAACCTTCAATTTAGATTTGCTATAAGCAAGACCTGCACAAGCCTTCTATAAAGATTTCATAAAGCTGGACTCTTTGTGGGAAATAGCTGCACAAAAGCAAAGAAATACAATCAGAATTTCAGCAGTGATAACAATCTGGCAATATTTTGGATCAAAAGCYTAAAATCACAAAGCCATTTGTGAACAAGACCAACRCATTTAGCTGTTTTATTAGAGGCTGAYTTCAATCAAAAATAGGCTGATTTGTGCCTAATCAGTTTTCTGTARTGGGAAAAGAAATATTTCTTTGCTGCAGATAATTTTAAGTAAAGCAACACCTGATTGTTTGGCTCCTGTTTAGAAAGGCTTAACCCCTATCATTGGAGGTATCTCTCCATCCAATTTATTGCCTCWCCATGGGTGAGATGCTGAGTTTGGGGCTGAGGAGAGCTGCAAAAATCACTTTTCCATCTATTGCTGTTGCCCTTCCCTTGTCAATCTGAGMCCTGTATTTTGTTACCTGCATTTTGTCTCCTATTCCCTCCTCWGGACAGGAGTGGGTGAGAATATTCCAAATAGGGGATTTCTGCTGCAGATTTATGCTGATCCCCAGGAAAAAGTGSCACAAATTGGGGTTTCCTTGAGTTAATTCATCCATTCCCACTGTGCTTTAGGGACACATCACCCTGCTAATGGGTAATGGTACCTTGAGTTTCTTAAACATGAATTTTATACACAGATAACACTTGGAGAGAACCTCCAATCCTGGSTTATCCACAGCTTCYGAGAGTTAGCAGCCACCCATCCTAGTGAACTGAAATCTAGGAAATAGCAAAGAAATGACAGCACTAAATGAGAAGACACTTTTGAAAGGTTTTAATGGGACTTACAAGTGAGAAATAAAATAATAATAACAATAATAATAATAGAATAAATAAAAATAATTAAAAATAAAATAAAAGTAACTAAAAAGAAATAAAAGAAATACCAAAGAGACCTGAGCAGAACTCAATGCATAACACCACAACTGCCTGTAGTCAATCATTGCTCCAGATTAAAGCTGAATTTGCAGTCCTCCTGCAGAAAYAGATGTTTTCAGCATGCCCAACTCAGGTACTGGGAGCTGCTCCAGCCTGGAAAAGGARTGAACTCTGAGGGGAGTTGGTGCTCAGCTGTCTGGATATATTTTCAAYMCTATTAAAATATTTTAATATTTTTAATAATTATATTATAYRCATTATATARATAYTATATACATTATATAAATATTATATATTTACATATAAATATTTTAAWTTTTTTAATAATTAACATTATTAAAGGTACTCAGTGAACAATGTCAGAATTTAATTCAGGTTACAGAAGCTCTCTGCAAGCTTATGAAATCTTTTCTTTTATCCCAGACACTCTTTCTTCCCTGTTGTAGAGTGGGRTAAGGGGTTGCTTTGTGCACTGGATGCTCCAGGATGGGAAGATTGTTTGGAATTAAATTTCAAGGAATTTAATAACTCTGGTAGGAAGAAGCATCTCTSCCCACCCTTGCCCTTTGTTTCTACAAGCAGCCCACCGAGCCAGGCTTTGGGATAATCCTGGAATTTCACTAAACCAACTTGCCTTTGGGTTGAGTCTATAGCACAGTAATTAAAAAATGAAATTCCAGCTTGTAGATGATCATTCCATGCTAAGAGGTGTCATGCTCAGCAGTAAAAAATGGGCCCAAGAGGGAGGGAGGGAGGGAGGATGATAATTTGAGTGATGGCCTTCTTCTTCCCAGATATCCCATGGGATGAAGTGCTGCCCGCCTGGAAATGGCTGAACATCCACCTGCTGCTGGGAAATAGGGAATTCATTCTTTGTTTGGCTTGGCTTGCACGTGCTGCTTTGCTTTMCTTTTTAAACTGCCTCATCTCAGCCCCTGGGCTTTCTCCTCCCATGAGTTTTCCCACTTTTCCCTCTCTGATTCTCTACCCTGCCAACACAGGAACCTGTGCAATATTCAGGTTCAGTGAGGGGTGGCAGCAATACTGCACACTCTGCCAAGTGTTGCTTTGAAATACATTAAAATCAAAAGCAAGTNACCATTAGAAACACAAAGATGGGTGTGAATGAGGGAGTGGTTTGGTTCCATGTCAGACCTGAAACAGGAAAAAAGCCCCAAAAGACAGGTCAACCCAGAATGAAGATAATTCATYTCTCTCYCCAGTGCAAAATAATAAGAATTATRYAYAACCCTCTAAAATKTCAACTCAATCACATTTTACTTTTGAATTAGAGAGCAACAGCAATATATTGCTTCAAAATTTCAAAAGAAATCCCATATCTTCAGAACATTTCCTGTATTGAAGACTTTTTGGCTGAAGTTGCATGTCAGTAAAGCAAAGTAATTGCCTGGAAAATATTGATTAGCTCTTGTCAAACACCCCTGTGCCATTCAGTATTTCCATTTCAGCACTGTCAGCATTGAAGCTCTGGCTTTAACAGGAGTGTAACTGGGTGTGTTAAGTTCTCCAGAGCAGCCCCAGTGCAATCCCACACACACTGAGCCCTGCAAGGGCTCTGCCACATAAATTACATGTGACAACTCAAACTAACTCAGCAAACAATCCTGTCCTGAGCTGGCTGCTGGCACATTGCTAATTAACAATTAATTGCCTTCCACAAGACTCCTGCAGAGCAGATGATGTGATACTGCAGATGTTTCAGCCAACTTGTGATTCTCTGCAGTGTTGCAAAGTGCTCAAAGATTTCTTTGAATGTTTTGCTTTTTGTAATGCTATTTTTAATCAAATACCTATATTCCTTTTGTTATTAAAAATATATTTTGCAGTCTTTAATGCTGAAACTCCTCTTACTAAAATGCTTTCTATACAGCTGTGGATCATCAGTTGTTGGTTGACACCTGTAGGTTTATAACCTGAAAATTGGGTCAAAATAGAACTTAGCTGGCAGACCAGGAAAATTAATTCTTGTGAAACCCCACCCAATTATGCCCAGCAAAAGCAACATCTGTGCTTCAAGAGCCAAAAGAGAAAACACTCTCAAATTTTATTACATCCACTTACTAAAAATGCATGGACTTCTTTTTCTTTCCTACCTAAAAGAGGAATATTTTATTATAGACTCTAATCCATGGGGAAGGCAAATGGAGAAGACACAAAGATTTTCCAGAATTTCACCTCTGCTGGACAATGATTTTTCCCAATGACTCGTTAAAGGTGAACAAAGAAACTCGGTGAGAGAAGAACCCTCCAGGTAAGGAGGCAAAAATCACATTTAGGTGCACAAAGAGCAGCAGGGAGATCCTGACTTGGCTGTGGTGGGAGGGCAGCAGGAGAGATGGGAATTGCTGCTGCACTCCTCTGGAAATGGATGAACAATTCAGGCACAGAGGACAAAACAGGCAGATTGCTGTCAGTGGGAAAAGCCCTCCTGGAAATKGTCAGATTTAGGTTCTTCCCCCAGAGGGTGCTGGGCACTGCCCAGGCTCCCCAGGGAATGGGGACACTCCCAATGCTGCCAGATCCCACGGAGAGTTTGGAAAACATTCCCAGGGATGCCCAGGTGGGATGKGTTGGGATGTCTGGWCTGGATGATCCTTGTGGGTCCCTTCCAACCTGGGATATTCTATGATTGTTTTTTGTATTTCAGGATATTTCCGACCATTCCTACTCCCTCTCATCTCAGTTCCTTTCTTATCCACAGGAAAACTGAAACTAATCCTACAGGGTTTGACTATGTGGTAAAGAAAAGCTTTAAATACATTTGTCTCCACTTCTTTTCCAAGTGTCTGGCACTGAGGAGAATCATCACTCTACCAGAAACACAGAGCCTAACCCATGGAAAACCRAATTCAGGAGAGGAGAAGGAAYTTTGCTGGAGGTCATTTTATGCATAAATTCTGCCTATTTTTGACTCCCTCAACACCCTGATGTTTGTAGGGTGACTTAAAGGTAATAAATCAGGCAGAGAGAAGACATCCCATATTACTTGAGACATGGAGTTCTGCCTTCACAGCAGCAGGGAAAAGAAGTTGGGCTTGTTTCTTTTTGCAGTCTGTAATAAGGAAGGCTGTAGTAGAAATAATCAGTTGAGTTTCTGTGTTCCCACCATGTTTTAATTTAAGCACAATACCTGGTGAATGGAAGTCCCAAAGCAGCACCTAATTCTTAAAYTCTTTCTCTAAAATTTACTTGCAATTTTTTTAATAGGAAAAAATCCCTATGCTGAGGAAAGGTAGGCAACAATTTTTTTCAAAAMCTCAATTTTTTAGAAGTTCAGCTTTCTCTGAATATTGTTCTAGCCATCATTTCCTCATGACTAGAGGTGTGTAGTTAACTAAAACAGGAAGAACACAAAGATCTCCTTATTAAATGCCACTTTTACTTGTCCCACTGGGAAAGGAAGACTTTGCTGAKGGAGTCAAGGCAAATAAAGCTCCCCTAAAATGTCAGAGCATGAGTGACAGTGACACATCCCCAAATATCCCATCTTTACCAGCCCTGGTATCACAGCCATGCAATTTTTGGGAGCATCATTCTGTTTTTTGCAGTCAACTTCTCCACCTGCTCCTGAGATTAAATATCATTTAAGGGTAGAAAAATTGCACTCAGAAGAGGAATATTTCCTCTGCAGAGGTCTCCAKAATCAAAACCTTTTAACTTTTTACAGGCTACAGAACATGCTGCAAATAAACACAATAAAWTTTTCCACCAGTGCATCATTTACAAAACTTTCAGCATTTTCAGCCTGAAATTCATTTCTAAAGATACTTTGCAGATTTGGGGCTTAAAGGTCAAATTTTCAGGAGCTAAATTAYTGAGGTGGCCTTTTCTGCTGAAGAGGGGCAGAATATGGCACTTGGTTCATTGTTTGCAGTTCAAAAGGGGTTTGGGCACCTTGCACATTGATTGTTTTGATGATTAACGTAGCTGAGACTGAGGAGATATGGCTTTATATCTGTACGTGCTTTTATCTTTCCAGAAAGTGTGAGTTTCCTCAGTTCATTACTGACTTTACACACAGAATAAAAAGCTGTAATCCACATAGCTGTAGAAATAAAAGGTTTTAAATCAGGCAAGGTTTCCTTCTGAGGTTTGTTTTTAAACCAAGCAGGGAGGGTGTGGAGCAGCCAGCTCTTMGTGCAATTAATTTCAGGTCCTTGTTAGTCATGATAAGAAAGTATTAACTTTCAGATGATAAGAAAGCATTACATTGCAGCTGCTTGTGTTACATGGATTTTTGATTCTAACTYGATTCCTATTTTAAGTCTCTTTAAGCCTATTAAGAGTTTCCCAGTTCAGCCCAGGGTTTTACAAGAGCCTTGAGCAAGGAGCAAAGTGTCTCTCTCCTGCAGCCCTTGGGCACACAGGGATGGTTCAGCTGCTTCCAATGAAGGCAGAACTTACAGGTGAAAGGCCTGAGTTTAYACAGAGACAGCAGCTGCTCTGGAAACTTTCTCCTGTGCTGTTGTACATGCAGAAATAACAATTTATGTTCATTTGCTGCATGGCCAATAAATCTGCAACAGACCACACTTGTTAAATGTGGGTTTAACAAGACAAATCATTATCTACCAAATATTTCTATAGTCTGCAATGTTTTTGCACCCTGGGGTTTGTGCACTGACCTTTTGGCAGGGCTGTGGCTGTGTCACAGCACACTGACCCATGGAAGGCAGCACCATCCCTCAGCAGGGGGACACAGACTGAATTTTGTGTTGATTCATGAGGGGAAATCATGGAACTGTGGAATATCCTGAGCTGGAGGGGACCCACAGGGATCAGAGAACATCCTGAGCTGCAAGGAACCCTCAGGGATCAGAGAACATCCTGAGCTCAAGGGACCCTCAGGGATCAGAGAACATCCTGAGCTGGGAGGGGCCCACAGGGACCAGAGAACATCCTGAGCTGGAGGGACCCTCAGGGGTCAGAGAACATCCTGAGCTCAAGGGACCCTCAGGGATCAGAGAACATCCTGAGATCAAGGGACCCTCAGGGATCAGAGAACATCCTGAGATCAAGGGACTCTCAGGGATCAGAGAACATCCTGAGCTGGAAGGGACCCTCAGGGATCAGAGAACATCCTGAGCTCAAGGGACCCACAGGGATCAGAGAACATCCTGAGCTCAAGGGACCCTCAGGGATCAGAGAACATCCTGAGCTGGGAGGGACCCTCAGGGATCAGAGAACATCCTGAGCTCNGAGAACATCCTGAGCTGGAGGGGACCCTCAGGGATCAGAGAACATCCTGAGCTCAAGGGACCCTCAGGGATCAGAGAACATCCTGAGCTGGAGGGACCCTCAGGGATCAGAGAACATCCTGAGCTGGAGGGGATCCACAGGGATCAGAGAACATCCTTAGCTCAAGGGACCCTCAGGGATCAGAGAACATCCTGAGGTGGAAGGGATCCACAGGGATCAGAGAACATCCTGAGCTCAAGGGACCCTCAGGGATCAGAGAACATCCTGAGCTAAATCGAATTAGAAAATCAGTCACTACTAATAAAAAGGACAGTGGGAATGGGAGGCCCATTTTCAGAGAATTCCAGAATGGTTTTGGGTTGGAAAGGATCTTAGAAATTATGTTGTTCTTTCCCCCTGCCGTGGGCAGGAAATTTAAGTCATTAATCATGTCTAAATGTAGGATGTTTTAATACAGGATGATTTAATTTAGGATAATATATTTTTAATTAATATAAGTTAATATATTTTTTTGTATTTGTGATTATATTTTAAGGTAATCTACAGTGAAGGCACTAAATGCAAGATGCAACTTGAACAATAATGTCAAATTATAATGCTAGAGTTAAAATGGCCTATAAATACTTATGGACTATATTTATAAGCAAAGTAACATTACACGGTTAAGTAATATGTTAAATAATATTAGTATATTAAAATATTAAATAATGCGCATTAAATAATACAATAATATAACATTAAATATGTTAAATAATGAATTAAAATATTGTTATTAAAACCACAGAAGAGCTCCTTTATGGCCCAGAGATACATTGCAGTTAATGGAAAAGCTGTATCTGTATTACCAATAACAGGCCATAATCCAATCCATCCTATTCCAATTCTAGCTGAAAATAAATTCACCTCTGCATCTACACACTACAAGAATCTAAAATAATTCAATAGTGCTAAACATATATTGTAAAAATTGGAAATAAAAAAGTATTTAAGTATTTATTATGTTCCAATTCCTAATTTAGATTTTTTAGAAGAAAAAAACCTTCACCTAGTTTGTTTTTTAGGTTACATTTTCAATGTATGCCTGTTTTTATAGGGTTACATATAGTGTTTGCTTTATATTCATTTTAGTGTATGTTGCTTCACAGTTGGTTTCTTCACATCTTCCTCTTATGTTTGCAGGCTTTAAGATTATTTAAAAATGCCTTTTCCCAAATGATTCCTCACCAGTTGTTCCTGACCCTGTGATCCCAGCCCTGCAAACCCTTCACAGCAGGCCTTCCCCAAATGGAAGGATTTCCACACAATTACAGCAAGTTAATGTTCTTGTTTTATTTAAGGACTGGGGGTGGAGTGTTTCAAAAGCAGCTCCTGGTAAAATTCCCTTTCAATAACAGTAATGGCTTTCCTTTCTCATTGGTGCATCACTAAAGTATGGAAAAATAGTGTCCCTGCAAACCTCAGCCCAGTCCTGATTATGACACTAGAAAACTAAACAGCAAAAGTAGGAATTTTAAAATATCTAAAACTTTACAGAGTACTTCCATTCCTTGTTGTAGAAGTCAAGCCTTATTTTCTTGGATTTTCTACAGCAAGACATCAAAACCCTTGCACAACAAAACTCTCCTGGCAAATTAAGGCTCATTTTTCTTCTGCTTTGAATTCATTTTGCTAAAAGCTTTGGTTGTTTTTCAAAGTAATAACTTCAATGATTTCTCAGTTCATGTTTTGAACCTAAGGGTTTGAATGGAATAGTAGCTGGATTGTCCTGTCAGCATTTTATCTTATATTTATTTATATTTTATTTTTATTTATCTTTATTTCTCTTAATGTTTGATAATGCTTCCCTAAAACAATTTTTATTATTGGTTTGCAAGGCAGAATTACCTGAATGTAAT
>NDFG01000012.1:1896390-1934002 GCA_002167245.1 Sporophila hypoxantha
ACACAGCCTGATTTGGAAAATGAATTAGAAAATCAGTCACTACTAATAAAAAGGACAGTGGGAATGGGAGGCCCATTTTCAGAGAATTCCAGAATGGTTTGGGTTGGAAAGGATCTTAGAAATTATGTTGTTCTTTCCCCCTGCCGTGGGCAGAAATTTAAGTCATTAATCATGTCTAAATGTAGGATGTTTTAATACAGGATGATTTAATTTAGGATAATATATTTTAATTAATATAAGTTAATATATTTTTTTTGTATTTGTGATTATATTTTAAGGTAATCTACAGTGAAGGCACTAAATGCAAGATGCAACTTGAACAATAATGTCAAAATTATAATGCTAGAGTTAAAATGGCCTATAAAATACTTATGGACTATATTTATAAGCAAAGTAATTATCACGTTAAGTAATATGTTAAATAATATTAGTATATTAAAATATTAAATAATGCATAAATAATACAATAATTAACATTAAATATGTTAAATAATGAATTAAAATATTGTTTTTAAAACCACAGAGAGCTCTTTATGGCCCAGAGATACATTGCAGTTAATGGAAAAGCTGTATCTGATTACATTCAGGTAATTCTGCCTTGCAAACCAATAATAAAAATTGTTTTAGGAAGCATTATCAAACATTAAGAGAAATAAAGATAAATAAAATAAAATATAAATAAATATAAGATAAAATGCTGACAGGGACAATCCAGCTGGACTATTCCATTCAAACCCTTAGGTTCAAAACAGTGAACTGAGAAATCATTGAAGTTATTACTTTGAAAAAACAACAAAAGCTTTGAGCAAAATGAATTCAAAGCAGAAGAAAAATGAGCCTTAATTTGTCAGGAGAGTTTTGTGTGCAAGGGTTTTGATGTCTTGCTGTAGAAAATCCCAAGAAAATAAGGCTTGACTTCTACAACAGGAATGGAAGTACTCTGTAAAGTTTTAGGAATATTTTAAAATATCCTACTTTTGCTGTTTAGTTTTCAGTGTCATTATTCAGGACTGGGCTGGAGTTTGCAGGGACTCATTTTTCCATACTTTAGTGATGCACCAATGAGAAAGGAAAGCCCATTACTGTTATTGAAAGGGATTTTACCAGGAGCTGCTTTTTAAACACTCCCACCCCAAGTCCTTAAATAAAACAAGAACATTAACTTGCTGTAATTGTGTGGAAATCCTTCCATTTGGGTAAGGCCTGCTTGAAGGGTTTGCAGGGCTGGGATCACAGGGTCAGGAACAACTGGTGAGGAATCATTTGGGAAAAGGCATTTTTAAATAATCTTAAAGCCTGCAAACATAAGAGGAAGATGTGAAGAAACCAACTGTAAGCAACATACACTAAAATGTACCTATAAAGCAAACACTATATGTAATATAAAACAGGCATACATTAAAATGGAAACCTAAAAAACAAACTAGGTGAAAGATTTTTTTCTCTAAAAAATCTAAATTAGGAATTGGAACTATAAAAATACTTAAATACTTTTTTATTTCCAATTTTTACAATATATGTTTAGCACTATGAATTATTTTAGATTCTTGTAGTTGTAGATGCAGAGGTGAATTTATTTTCAGCCTAGAATTGGAATAGGATGATGTTTGTAGAGTTGAAATGGTAATTTGGGCAGTTTTCAGATATTTTAGGCACCTGACAAAGAGTTAATAACAACATCTATGTTAGAATAATATCTTGTAAAAAAATTTTCATTAAGATATAATTACTTATGGGAAAATAAGATTTATTATAGAACTCAATTGTTGTCTTAAGTTTATTGCATTTAACTATTCCAGTTTCCTCAAAGACTTTTTCTTGAATATCTCATTTGTTTTAATAGGAGACCATAATTTACATCTGCTTCAGCTAAGAATAGATGGTTAATGTTGAAGGTGGCAAAAAGAGTTCCTGAAAGCTGTCCACAGATGAGGTGCCATTCACTCTGGTGTTTTGACCTTTAACATTGGATTTGGAATGCAGCTCAGGAACTTGCTTTGGCCTCTTCATTTTAATGCAACCCAAATGCTTCCTGAGCAAGCCATTAGCAGCAGCCAATCTTTTGTGTTTAATCAAATGGACTCAATAGATGGGTTTGTTTTCTGTGTCTGGCCAGGATTCTGATTTGCAAATAGAAAAGGGGACTCAGGACTTCAGGATGCTGTTAGCAAAGAGGCACTGAAACAATTCAAAAATCATGGAGAGAGCCTGTGCTTAAAAATTTCTGCATGCACAAGGGTATAAGTGTGAACAAAGAGGTTTAGGGGTTGGCAAGCTGTGCCAGGGCAGTTTAGGGTGGAGATCAGGGAAAGGAAAGTGCGGGCACTCTCCAGGAATGGCACAGCCCTGATGCTGCCAGAGCTCTAGGAGAGTTTTGGAAAAGTGCGTTGCCAGGATGCACCAGGGTGGATTGATGGGGGTTCTGTGGCAGGGGTTGGACCAGGATCCCTGAGGTCCCTTCCACCTCAGGATGTTTCTCTGATCCTGAAGGGTCCCTTGAGGCTCAGGGTGTTCTCTGATCCCTGTGGATTCGCCTTTCCAGCTCAGGATGTTTCTTCTTGCTCCCTGTGGCGTCCCTTGAGCTTCAGAGGATGTTCTCTGATCCTGTTGGATCCCTTTTCCACCGTGCAGGGGGTTCTCTGCATCCCTGAGGGTCCCTTCCCCAGCTCAGGATGTGTCTCTGATCCCTGAGGGTCCTGAGCTCAGGATGTTCTTCTGATCCCTGAGGGTCCCTTGAGCGCTCTAGGGATGTTCTCTTTATCCCTGAGGGTCCCTTGAGCTCAGGATGTTCTCTGCATCCCCTGCTGGATCCCTTTCCACCTCAGATGTTCTGCTGATCCCGAGGTCCTTGAGCTAAGGAATGTTCTCTGAATCCCTGTGGATCCCCTCCAGCTCAGATGTTCTCTGATCCTAAAGAGGGTTCCCTCCAGCTCAGGATGTTCTTCTGATCCCTGAGGGTCCCTTGAGCTCAGGATGTTCTCTGCATCCCTGAGGGTCCCCTCCACTCAGGATGTTTCTTGATCCCTGAGGTCCCTTTGAGCTTCAGGATGTTCTCTGATCCCTGTGGTTCCTTGAAAGCTCAGGATGTTCTCTGATCCGCTGAGGGTTCCTTGAGCTCAGGATATGTCTCTGATCCCTGAGGGTCCCTCCAGACCTCAGGATGTTCTCTGATCCCTGAGTTCCCTTGAGCTCAGGATGGTTCTCTGGATCCTGATGGGTCCCTCTGAGCTCAGGATGTTCTTCTGATGCCCGAGGTCCCTTCCAAGCTCGGATGTTCTCTGATCACCTGAGAGTTCCCTTCCAGTCTCAGGATGTTCTTCTGCATCCCGTGAGAGGCGTCCCTTGAGCTCAGGATGTTTCTTCTTGATCCCTGTGGGTCCCCCTTCCTGAGCTCAGGATGTTCGCTGATCCCCTGTAGGGTCCCTCCCACTCAGGATGTTCTCTGCTCCCTGCATGGGCCCTCCAGTCAGGATTTTCTCTGATCCTGGTGGGTCCCTTGACTCAATGGAATGTTCTTTGATCCCTGCAGGGTCTCCTGCAAGCTCAGGATGTTTCTCATGATCCCTGGGGTCCCCTCCAGCTCAGGATATTCCCACAGTTCCATATTTTCCCTCATGAATCAACACAAATTCAGTCTGTGCCCCCTGCTGAGGGGATGGTGCTGCCCTTCCATGGGGTCAGCGTGTTGCTGTGACACAGCCACAGCCCTTTGCCAAAAAGCGTCAGTGCACAAACCCCAGGGTGCAAAAACATTGCAGACTATAGAAATATTTGGGTAGATAATGATTTTCTTGTTAAACCCACATTTAACAGAGGAATTGGTGCTGTTGCAGATTTATGGCCATGCCAGCAAATGAACATTAAATTTTGTTATTTCTGAGTGCTACAACAGCAACCAGGAGAAGTTTCCAGAGCAGCTGCTGTCTCTGTTAAACTCAGGCTTTCACCTGTAAGTTCCTGCCTCATTGGAAGAGCTGAAACCATCCCTGGTGTGCCCAAGTGGCTGCAGGAGAGAGACACTTTGCTCCTTGCTCAAGGCTCTTGTAAAACCCTGGGCTGAACTGGGAAACTCTTTTATAGCTTAAAGAGACTTAAAATAGGACATGCAATATAGAATGACAAAATCCAATGTAACACAAGCAGCTGCAAATGTAACATGCCTTTCTTATCATCTGAAATTTACTCTTGCTTCTCATGAACACTAACAAGGACCTGAAATTAATTGCAACTAAGAGCTGGCTTGCTCCACACCCTCCCCTGGCTTTGGTGAAGAAAACAAACCTCAGAAGGAAACCCTTGCCGGATTCTAAAACTTTATATTTCTACAGCTAGTGGATGGATTACAGCTTTTTATTCTGTGTTGTAAAGTCAGTAGTTAATGAACTGAGTTCCAAATCAGGCTGTGTTTGCTCCACCTCTGGATGAAACAGTTAACTATTTATATAGAATATTTCTAATTTTCCAYATTGTCCCATGCTGTTTCTACAGGTGTTTCTAAAGATTGTAAAAAATGCCATAAACAGCAACAATTCCTTGCTAAGGAATGGACTTCCTCCATTAATTTCTGTCATTAACTTGGGAGCACCATGCCTAATTGCTGCAAGGAGTGATCCACAGAGCTGAACAAAATCTTGGCACTTCAAAAAGAAGCAGAGCCAGGCWTGCCTGTTTTCCTGAGCAGCTCTGAACTCTGCCCAGATGTGCTGTGATCCCATAAACTCCTGAGGGATCCCTGCAAACAGAACATTCTGACACCAGTGTTTCACCCACTGCAGTGGCTGGAGCTGTTCTCACAGCACTGCTTGGCTACTGGCAGATAAACAGATTTAAAAACCTCACCTGGACAGAAACAGGCGATAGAAATGTAGATACAGAACTCCTAATTCATCAGGGATGATGTGCAGCAGTAGATTCGTGAGAGAGGCAGCAGCAAGGAGGACAGAGAATTCCCACAGGAATTTTTTATCTGGGTGAGCCATGAGTGCCCCAATATTGCACTCAATGAGGAGAGAAAAATCCCCACAGGACTTTTTTATCTGGGTGAAGCGTGAGTGCCCCAAGTATTACATCAACAAGGAGGAGAGAGAAATCTCCTGCTTGATTCCTCCCTGATTTTTTTATCTGTTGTGAACCACGAGTGCCGCCAGTGTTACATCCCCTGTTTTCATTTAGCTCTGGTTCAATCTCCCACTGACCTCTAAGAACAGCTTAGAAAATTTTCTGTATGATCTACTCCCAGAGGGTTTAGATCTATGATTTATAGCTGAATCTCCATGGCATTGAGTTCTGTTTGAAAGAAAAGCCTGCTGTTGTCACCTTGTCCTGTTTTGGCAGAACAGAAAGGTACTGGGTTTCTTGAGTGTGTGATCTGCAGCAGCGAATTGAGCTCTCAGCTATAAAAGCTGCTCCTGTCTCTCTGAAACCTGCTTGCTGCAGCTCTGACAGGTACCCAGACTGCTGGAAATGCACAAATTCCCCTAACTTGCAGCTTTTGAAGGAGAGACCTTTCCAAAGGAGCAGCTTTCCTCCACCCCTCCCACCCTCGAGTGGGCCTCTCTGTTCACAAAATGGTTTCTCAGCAGGAGCTGCTCGACAAACAAAATGAGCCCTTGGGCTCAGCCACCCGATTGTTGTCAGAGCTGAATATCTGCCTGGAACAGGACTGATATTCCTTAAAATCAGTTCATGTAACTGTTTGACCTTTTCTACTTCCTAGGAAGATAAAAGTATCAATGCAAAGCCAAAGCACAGCCCGGACCACCTAGGATGCTGCGTGGGGTTTATAAGCAGGGAGGGTGGGTGAGAGCAAGCCCGGGCTGCCAGAGAGGGCAGGCTCCAGTGAAACTGCTAAAAGTCATTAACATTCTCCAGGACTGTGCTGGGAGCCTCAGTGCTCGGAAATGCCGCTGGGCTGCTGAGGCAGGGCACAGGCAGTCCCTGTGCCCAAACATCCCCCGTGCTGGAGTGCCCAGCCTGCTCGTGCTTATCACTTTTACAGGTGAACAAAATGACTGGAAAACAGCAAGAATCTGCTCGTCTGCCAATAATCAAGCACATTTGGTTGCTGGTGTTAATCTCAGTAACAGGGTATTGTATTTGAGTTCCCCTCAGACAAAGGCAGGAAATTATGTATATCTGATCCAATGTCACTAGAAGGCCTAATTTATTACTTAATGATACTATATGATATTAAAGAATAACTATAGCATAAATTATACTAAAGAATACAGAAGAAAAGGAATTCTGTATTCTGTACAGAAAAGGATGCTGAAAAAAGAATAATATATGAAAACTCTTGAACTCTCATTTCCAGGGTCCCAGACAGAGCTTGGCCATGATTGGCTTTGAAAGAGTGATAAACAAGACTCTCAGCAGAATCCACCGCAACAGAATCCCACCTGTGGGTAAATAATCTCCAACACACATTCCACATGTGAGCACAACACAGTAGAGAAGCAAATGAGAATAAGAATCGTTTCCCTTTTCTCTTGAGAGCCTCTCACTGCCTCTCAGCTTTCCCAGTAAGAAAACCCTGGGTGAAGAAATCCTGTTCAGAGAACGTGAATGCCACATCAATCCTCCCCCACTCAGGTGATTCCTTGTGCAACGCCTCACCCAGCCAGGTGGGTGTGTGACACCCAGCAAGGTGTCTGAGGGAAAGCTGGAAATTCAGGATATATTTCCTTCCTGGATATAATTCCAGGATTATATCCTGGAATTTCAGGATATATATTTCCTTCCTGGGTATATCCTAGGATATATCCTGGAAATCAGGATATATTTTCTTCTCTTGGGTCTATTCCAGGATATACTCCTGGAAATTCGGGATATATTTCCTTCCTGACCTCAGCGTACCTCAATATTGTATTTGCTGGGAATGTCCCGATGAAGGAAGGAATGATGAATCTGACTCTATGTTTTTAGAAGGCTAATTTATTACTTTATGATACCATATTATATTAAAGAATACTATACTAAAGGTTACAGAAAGGATACTTACAGAATGCTAAAAGATAATAATGAAAACTTGTGACTCTTTCCAGAGTCCAACACAGCTTGGCCCTGATTGGCCAAAGAGTGAAAACAACTCACAGCAGAATCCAATGGAACAATCACCTGTGGGTAAACAATCTCCAAACACATTCCACATGAGCACAACACGGGAGAAGCAAATGAGATGAGAATTGTTTTCCTTTTTCTCTGAGGCTTCCCAGGAGAAAAATCCTGGGCAAAGGGATTTTATCAGAGAATGTGAATGCTACAACAGTGTAAACTGAGCAACTGTAAATSTGGGGACTGCAATAACTACAGTGCAATAATGGCAATAATTATGTTCATAACAACATCATTCAGAGAATTTTCACATCCAATGACATCACTCATATGTGAACAAAAAAGTATAAAAAATTCTTTKCACCCTGACTGCTTTCTTGGATTATTTACCAAGGGTTTTTCATGCAGACCATCACTTGAGCAACCAAATGACTGTGTGGCCTTGCTCTGTACAAATCCCATCTTTCCTCTGCCTGCTCATTAGCAGTATTCCCTAAAATATCAGCCACTGCAGCCTCAGGCTCCCAAGGCCTAACCCATGCTTAGCTTCAAGTATTTAAGAATTCCAAATAGCAACATCTCTTAACAACCAAAATGCAAAATTCTGTTTTTGCACGATGATTACACACAGACATGACCAGTTCTGGCCACCCACAGACAGATCCTCCTTTAGCCTCTGGAACCACTCTGCTAAAACAAACAGAAATTGAGTTTTTACTGGTGGCAAATCTGTGTCATTTTGATCTCATTTCAAGTTGAGGAAGAGATTATTTTCATCCTGTGCAAAGTCTGAATGATTAAACATTTACACAGTTCCAGAAAGATTCAGAATAACTTCTTCCAGCATAACCAAAACAAATCAAGGTTTTGGATGAATGTCAGTTCAAATGACAATTGRGAGGATCCTGTAGTTAAAAATGACAATTGAAAGGATCCTGGAGTTAAAAATAGTTTGGATACAAATATTAGGGCTGTAATAGATGCTGCTTTACCACACTCCTGTAGCCTAAAGCCATTGATCTATCTATGGCAAATTTTGTTGTGCAAATACCATTAAGGAAAAAAAGAAACATTTTTTTTTTTAATCCACAATGCTATTGATTTCAAATGCTATTATACAGAAAGAGTTAGGAACTGGGGTCTGGACTTTACCTTGTAGAATGAATTGAAGAGGCCATGTGGGTAAAGCTGGAGTCTCCTGAAGCACTTTCATCTCTAATTCAAGGGGAATTCTGCAGCACAGATCACCAACTGTGGGCTGCTACAATACCAATACAATAAAATAAATTATCAATACAATATCAGCCAAAAAAATCATGAGATCCTGCCTGTGCTTAAAAATAATTAGAGAGATCCTAACTCCACTCCTGCATTTGGTATATAAAATTCTAAAACCAACTTTAAACTAAATTCAAAGGAAGAACACCAGGAATTTGGTAGCACTGTTAAAGCTGTGAGTCTGGGTGGCATCCCTGGGTTTCATTGCAAAGGGAGGGGTCAGAGCAGGTGATCAAACCTGGATTAATTCAGTGATTTAAGTCAGGTGTGATGGCCTGACCCCAGCTGGCAGATATATATTGCTGTATTACCTTGATAAAMTCCATTTGCATGCTAAAGAAATCATCTTTTTCTTCACAAACGTTTTTTCTACTCTCAGAAAATGTATTTTCATGAACAGATTTAAACTGACTTCATGATATTGTGGTTTATGGRTAAAAAAAAATACAGCTATTCTACCTCTAGAAGGCTGAAATATATTCTTTCCATCAGAAGAGGAAGCAGGCAGAACAAAGTTACTTCTCAAGCAGAAAATTACTAGATAAAAAATGCCAAGCAAAGCCAACACTCCAAACATGATATGTATATCAAGCATTGCTCATAAATACCACCTGATGGAAGGGTAGGGATTCATATCCTCTACTAATTTTGTCTRTTYATCTTTCAGCAGAAGCATCTTGTTTTCATTTGCTCTGGAAAACAAAAAGGTTGAAGTTGTTATACTAAAAATATGTTCATTCTTATATAGAATTAATATAAGAATAAAATAAGTTAGAATAAAAGCAGTCCCAGCCAAGGCAAGTGGATGCTTTTATTGCCCCACACACCAGACTGAGCAGTACTTTGGAGCCCCTTTTTCTGTGAAAAAGGACATTTCTGCTCTGTCATGGGGGGTTTGCCCAGTAAAGGGGCAAACCCAGCAGTAACTCTCAATAAAAATATAAAAAAAAATATTAACAATTACAATGTGACAGAATCAGTTAGCTTGATCCTTCAGAAAATGGCAGCTTTGCCTGGCCAATTCAAGAAGAAAAAAAGGATTTTGTTTTCTGTAATCTTTGGAACATGTTGGGTGCTAATCCTGCTATGCTGAGCAGGACTTGGGGGATATTTTCTCTCTAAAKCCACACATTTGCTGTTATAATCTCAGTCCTTTTATTGTATATTTGCCTAGCTTGCTGGGGTTTACAAGTAATTATTCCCTGGCCCAAACTCTATCAAGCTCAATTCTCCATAGGAYAATAARGGACTATTTYTGGTCAATAAAAATAATTTTATCTGTTTATAATTTCATTGCATGGCCCTATTTCTCTTCTTACTTCACAGTCAAGATGATTTGTGACTGTTGCAATTGGTTTAATTCTTTTGGTAATAGTCTTCTGAATTATCAAAACTTATTTTTCTGCAGCACAACCGTTTGAAATCCACAGGAATCTGGGAATACATGCAGTTTTTTTAATCTGTAATATATTTTTAACATATATACTAAAAAAATAACAATATGTGGATAAAATGGCCTAAAGAAGAAATGGAATTTGCTTTTTTTTTTTGCCTTTTCTAAACATGATTGAACGCAGCAATTGTTCAGTGAGGATTCACTGGGTTTTGTGGCTTCTAGAACACAGATTTTCTGCACTCTTCGTGGAGAAATTACAGCAAAATAAACTGCTTAGAAAAGTTTAGCTGAGGTCTATGAAAGGCAGTTAAGTTTTATGGTTTGGCTGATGAATACCTCATGAAAGATAAAGACCCTGAGTTTTCTATAACAGATTTCAGTCTAGATCTGCACACAAACTGCAGGAGAGATTTTCAATAATTCATCTGTAATCTCACATCCCTGCAGAAATATTTCTAAATGCTGTTGCTGTCCACAAAGAAAAATGTTATCACCACCCTCATAATGTTCTTTGCAGGTTATAATTTTCCTTGCAGCCAATAAATAAGGCTGTAATAAGCAGTAGGTGATGGGAAGACAAAGAGAGTTTTATTTGCATTTATTTATAGCTTATTTAGAGAGYGGTTAGAGCAAGTTAGGAAAGGATAACTTGGTAAGGCAGCACCATATCACAGATAAACATTTTGGAGARAAAGGATGTGTGAAATCATATTCAATTTCAAAAAAAACCCCACTGAATGTGGTGGCACTCCTGAGCTCTAAGGAGTTAAAAACTCCACTATTGATTGCTTTGGAAATCCATCATATTCCACTGCAGTAGCAGCAGAAAATCTGTGGGTGGAGGTGCAATATCAACTGTGATAGAAGAGAATAGCCACCACCAAAATCACAGGGGAWTATAAACCAAAGCTTGGCCAAATCTTTGCACAATGGAGGAGCCTCATTTCACCTCTTTTGAGCATCTATATGTTGCTCTAAAATATTCAGCACATTATGATTTCACCTGCAGCTTTTGCTGTGAATCTCAAATAATCCTGACCTCAATCTGGGCTTGAGTGAGCACCTTTCATGTTCTGGATTTTAATTGCCTCTAAAAAAAAATGAAAATTTGTTTTACTTTTCCTGACTAGAAAGAGCTTCTTTCCTCTCTGTTTTTTCTCTGAAGCTGCTGGTGGTCATTAAGGAGTCCACTGTTACAGTAACAACATACAGTGTTTTTCAGATTTCATTAACAGGATTAGTCTGGATGTGAGCATTTTGCTTAATTATTTTCTAAATTGTTCTCCTCATGCCTTGTGGGAAATACTCTGTGGTAATAGTTAGTGTGCAGATCAAGGTTCTCAGAATTTATCTGACATTTCTTTTCCAGTTTTCTTCTGCAGAAATGTTTAGAAATTAGCTGTCCCACTACACAGATATATTCATATTTTCCTTGTGGTTCAGTTGTGTCTTTGAGCACCAGCACCCCAAACCAAAGGGATTCTCCAAAAGTRAAAATAAAGGGTAAAGATCATTGTGGAACTAGAAATCAACACTTTTTAAATATAGACTGTGAAAGGAAATGCTACATTTCATATGTATCTTCTCTGGAAGAGCAAAGCAGTGTGAAGCCATTTGAAAAACAATTTAAATGTACCCGTGGACATGAGAAAATTCACAACCAAAGTTACCCACATTATGGAAAAACCCACACCTGGTGGCCTTATGGGAAAGATACATGTATCTAGCACAAAAGAGATCTCCTCCAATATTCCTTGTGTAATAATCTRATCTTCAAATGTGGAAAACATGGAAACCAAGAGCTGCAGCCTTACAAAAATTTTTAAAAATTAGGAATCATCAAAGAAATACAGAAACTTGTGAGAGGTACATTCACTATGAGAAGTAAATTATTGCTTAGTCTTGGTACACATGACCAGACTGTAGAAACATTCAATCCCAGTGAATCAATTAAGCTTTGTTATTTCTCCATAATTWAAAAAAAAATGTGTGTGGAAACTTGTATTACCACACTGAATCCAAAGAYAGTGTCTGGAAAACACACACAAAATTACTCAATGTTAAAACAAAAAGGATTGATATTGTTCATAACTTCCAGAATTTTTTGTTCCCAGTCTGGTCAACAGTTTGTTTTACAGCCATGAGATACATGAAATAATCTATATTACATGCACTCATTTTTAATTAAAAACTAATTGAGTCACGGAGTTCAAAAATATCTGTTACAAACAGAAATACCTTGAAGAAAACCATTGAAAATTAAAAAAATGATTCCTTGTCAAGAAGTTAGAGCTATATTCATCTTTATATTTCTTTTCTTCCCCATATCATTCTCCWTTCTCAAAAGGAGAAAYGRAGCAGCYTTACAGKGATCYAGTGCAGTCTGCTACCKTGTTCTTGAGTCTTGGAAAAGGACKGCTAGCTACCTGATGGGGTTATTTTTAGGAGCTGAACACATCACCAGCGTCTGTTGTGCATTCCCAGAGCCAGGCCCAGGTGTCACACGGAGACTGGATGCGTTCCTGAAGCCTGCGGGCAGGGATCCAACGGTGACGGTGCAGATCAGGCTGACACGGAGCACGAGGGCTGCAGTGCTCCCTGAAAAACTGCTCCAGGCAGCCAGAAAACATGCCAGAGAAAGGAGAACGGTGGAATGGCTTCCTCTGTGCTCATCCCTGGAGAAAGGAGGAATGGGAACACACTACCCAGAGTTTAATCTCTGGGATAAAAGCACAGAAGTTTAATGGGGCTGATTAGAGGAACAGGAGCTCACACACACTTTGTCCTCAGAGCAGGAAAAGCAGTGCTCATCCAGAGGGCAGCCAGCATCACTGAAAGGCATTAAAATAAAAAAAATTAACTTGTGGGCCCTTGCTCTCATGTTACAGTTCAGGCACCCACAATAGTGCCCAGAGAGCAAGTGTTGGTTCCCGAGAAGAGAACAACATCAAGGACAACAGAAACACCTTCAAGTGCTGCCACAGAGCGTCCTGAGTGGGGTGGGATGCTCAAGGATCATCCAGTCCAAGCCCTGGCCCTGCCAGACACCTCAACAATCCCACACAAGCATTTCCTAAGCTCTCCTGGAGCTCTGGCTGCCTTGGAGCTGTGCCTGTTCCCTGGGGACCCCCAGCACCCTCTGGAGTAGAACCTTTTGCTGACATCCGACCTGAACCTCTCCTGACACAATTTCAGGTGATTCCAAATCCCTGATCATTCCTCCTGCTCCTTCCCAGGAGGAAGCTGCAGATCCCTGAGGTCTCTTCTYATCCCCACCAGATGAACAGCCCGAGTGCCCTMAGCTGCTCCTCACACGGCTTCCCCTCAYGGCCCTCCGCCATCTTTGTGTCCCTCCTTTGGACACTCTCTAATAGTTTAATATTCTGTTTATATTTTGGCACCCAAAACTTCACACAGTACTCAAGGTGAGGCTGCCCCAATGAGACATGGGGGGTCAGAAAATTAACTTAGACTAGAGCAGGACAATGCCCTCCCTGGCCTGGCCGGCCATGCTGGGCCTTGTCACCATGATATTTGCTGAAAAATCCCTTTGCCAGGATTTTTCTCCTGAGAAGYTGAGAAGCCTCAGAGGAAAAGAAAACCAATAATTATCTGCTGCTGTGGAATGCAACAGGTGCATCTTTGCTTGGCCTCATGTGGCTGTTTTTAATTAATGGCCAATCACAGTCCAGCTGTCTCGAACTCTCTGGTCAGTCACAAGATTTTGTTATTCATTCCTTTCTATTCTTTGCAAGCCTTCTGATGAATCCTTTCTTCTATTCTTTAGTATAATTTTAATATATCATTTTCTTTTAATATAATATATATCATAAAACAATAAATCAGCCTTTTGAAACATGGAGTCAAGATTCTCATCTCTTCCCTCATCCTGGGACCCCTGTGAACACCACCACATTTGGTGACCCTGAGCGAGGAATATTGCCACAGGGCCTGGTGCCCTCAGGACACTGATGTCCTCCTGGCTGCCAGRACACACAGCTGGAGCCTCAAGAGAAATATTTACACCTCAGACCCCATCCAAAACACTGATTGTACTCACAGTTCTCCTCTGGGACCTTTGCTAAGTCACYTCTCTCCCTCATCCTTGGGATTTCTGGTTCAGGTGTCAGTCCTGTTATGAGCAAAGCCTTTTCCTTCCATGGGAAGCTCATTGAGATGAAGGCTTTGCTCCAGACACACGCTGAATTTTGGGGAGGAATCTTCTCTGTCCCAGCACAAGCTCAGCCTGTCCCAGAGGGTGGGAGACCCTACAAGCATCCATGCAGTGCAACTCTCTTCAAAAGGCAAACTGGAAGTGTATTAAAGCTGTATCATTTGTGGCAAGATGAAAGGAAGGCTAATTTAATTAACTATTGTCAAATAGCAACATTTTATATTAATCTCAGCACTAATAAATGTGAAGATAAATTGTTTGACTGTCTGCTCTGTCCACAATACTGGCAGTCTTAGATGTGATGCTCTGGATTTGCCTCTTTATGGAAATGATCCTGATAGAACTGGCGGAGTGAATTTGTGAAGAAATGATTCACACCAAGCATTACATTAACTGCTGTAACAACATAAAAAGGATTAGTACAAGCAAGGGTAGAGGCACAGTACTGTGATGGTGTTTGAGGGTCCCCAGGACGAGGGAAGAGATGAGAATCTTTACTTTTTTTTTAGAAAGCTGATTTATTATTTTATGATAATACATTGTATTAAAATTATATACTAAAAGTACACTAAAAGAACAGAAGAAGGGATTTCATCAGAAAGCTAGAAAGGAATGAATAATAAAATCTTRTGACTGACCAGAAAGTCTGACACAGCTGGACTGGGATTGGTCATCAAGTAAAAACAATCTACATGGAACTAATCAAAGATGCCCCTGCTGGTAAGCAACTTCCAATGTACATTCCAAGCAATCAGAWAATYATTGTTTACATTTMATTTCTGAGGCTKCTCAGCTTCTCAGGAGAAAAATCCTGGCAAARGGATTTTTCAGAAAATATGTCAGTGACACRGTACCATTCCAGATCACAGCTAACAGTTCTTGAGCCTTTAAATTCAATTATCTTCAGTACAAATATGTGAATGAAGCACAAGATTACAGGTTACCTCTGCATCCTCCACTCCACAAAACCACACTAACAATTTTTGGCCAAATASTTACAATTAACAAGAATTAAAGTTTTGTTTATATAGTGAATTTCATTTTGGATGATAAAGTCTAAATTTTTCAGTCAACCAGTACTAAAAAGTGCATTTCCTATGAATGAACTGTGCAATAGAGCTTTCCAAACTCAAAAAGGCTGTAGCTCTATTACATTCTAGGACTTGCTCTTCCATTTGTTTTGAAGAAATTTATAAAAACATACTGGTTTAGCTTTCATACCTCAGAGTTTGTTTGAAKGCAGTAAATGGTTTAAAACCACTGGGGCAGTGATTGACTCCTGTCAATCACACGAGCACAGGCTGTGCTGCAGGATGAGAGAGGAGCAAGTCTCCAGAGGGCAGGAGCTGAGATGGTGAGGGTTAGCACACTGAAGGGTTTTCTGCTGTTTTCCCGATTTTAGCATCGCAAGTCCCCTGAAACAGATGAAATGTTTGCCCTTGGAAGCAAAGYAGAGAAACTTAATGAGGTGTTAACGAGGCACTAAAAGCAGGAAGGTAAATTGCAGACCCACAGACACGGGCAGCGCTATCCCATTCYGAGAGCTACCAAAGAGTAAGGGGCAAGATGTTCAACAAAAATTCCTTWTCTGACTGCCCTCCAAATGAGGGTGGTCTACTCTGTGTGCTACAGAAATACTTCCTCTGCTCACCTCTGGCTCCAGGTCACTTGCTCACCCAGCACAGTGTTAAAAATAAACCAAACTTAAAAGGAACAATCAAACCACTACATCTCCAAATCCCTGTGGTTTTTGTTAAGTGGCTATGAGATTTAAATCTCAGTTAATGACCTATTGATCAGGAAGCCTTGCTGGACAGGGTTATCTAACAATTTATAACTCAGAAACGAAGGCCAAACAACTTGTCAGAGGTCCTGTGCATAATTGAGTGATCAGAGTATCTCAAATTCTAAAATYGTGGTCAAGAACAAAAGATCTCTTGCTCACAGAAAGACAGGCAGCCCTTGGCAGTCCTCACCATCATTTATGGCAGCAGTAGAATCCCAGCAACCACGCTTAGAAAACCRCGTGCTGAATTTAGTGAGAAGTTCCAGCATTATTTCAAACTACTATGAAAATGGAAGGGTTCATCTGACTCATTTGCACATGCAGTGGAACCTCAGTGGGTCTTCCTAGGAAAGGCTGATTCTACCTGACCTTTAGAAACATAAAGCACCCAGAGTAATCTCCACCCTCCCTTTGATGTTTGTCATGGGGTACCAGCCTAGGAGATTCAGCATTTTCAGCTCTGGGGCAGGAGAGGGGAGGCCCATTGTTTATCTAGTCAGACCAGGATCCCTGTTTGGTTTGGATGAATTACATAATGACTATAATCAGAATTTGGGGAYGGTTCATAGACAAGAAAACACAGGCAGAAGCTTTTGTGCAGCAGTAAGTGCTGGTAATTAAGTATCACCCATTCTTCCCTTTATTTGGTGAAACTACACACAGAATATTAATTAAAATTCCCAAAGTTACCACYATGGAATTCAGTCCTCCCCCTTCAACCAAGGTGACCTAATTTGACCCATCTCAGTTTTACTTTAATCTCCTCAATGCAACCAAATCTTTCCAGCAATGGGGCAGGACACCTGTTCACACAGGARCATGTATGAAACCCAAACTCATGCCAGATGTTCACATGCCAGGGTGTCTTTCTGTAGCAGGGTTAGGAAGAGGTTTCCTTACACAACTCCTAAAGGTTTTTACTGATGAAATAAAGGTGCCTGAGGAGCTGCTTGACAAATGTGWACTGACAGGAGCTTTTGGGAAACATTGTTCAGGTATTTGGTTTAAAGAACAGAAAGAGAAAGTTGGGTTATGCTGAAAGTTTGCCTGGAAAATCCTCACCTTGGGTCTCTGGGAATGAGAGGAGACTCCTCCTGTTGAGGCAATGCTTCCCCAGTCCCAAATCCTGCCCCRTTTCCTGGGAGTGGGCTTGGGAAGCAAAGGTTTTCCTTGTGCCCACTCTGCAGGTACAGGTGTTCATTCCTGGTAAAGTTTTCTCTTGGCTCCTTCAGTCCTTCTCACCTCAGAGGGGCCCTGGCAACACTTCCCTGGGCACAGCTGGGTGAGAGCTGCTCCCTCAGGCTGTGTGAGCCTGAGAAAAGAGAGACACAACCCCCAGCCTCAGCTTTTATCTCCTCCCCACGTGTGTTTTTAAGCACAGGTGTTGTGTTTTAAGGATAACAAGGAGCTGTCCCTGTGCCCCCACCCCACAGTCCCCTCTGTGCTCCATTTTCAGCTGTCTGATTGCAATTACACCAATTAACCTCAGGAAAAGATGAAGGCTTGCTGGGGCTGGGGGATCATTTTTCTGAGGCCCCAGTGTAAAGGTGTGACTTTGGTAGTCTCTTACATTTGATGTATCCCTCTATGTTCTCAGAATTTACCAGCTTTGCAGCAAAGGAGTTTTGAGCTCTAGGACACACAAACGATGGATCATGGATGGAACAAGCCCTTTAAAAAAGCTTCTCAGTACAACCTTTTTTTTGCTGTAGTCTTTATTAAATATGACCTGTGTATTAAATATGACCTGTGTATTAAATATATAAACGTAAGCCATTGTCATTAAATATAAACCCATTAAATATAGAAATGCCATTGGCATTAAATATAAACCCATTACATATAGAAATGTAACCCCTGGCCTGGGTGTATTGAGGCATTCCTGCACTCCTTTTATCCAAAAGATGCCTTGAAAAACATGGAGGGGAGGTTTCCCAAACCCCTCCTGGTCCTGGCTGCTGTTCCTAGCTAGTTTTCCATAGAATATCCAGGCTGTTGGTTGAGGAACAGACCCCGAACAGCCCTGTTCCAGGAAAGCAGAAAATCCAGAGTATCCAGGAAACACAGGATAGAGATCTGGGAGGAACAGGGCAGTGGGGCTCATTCCTGGTGGTGCCACTTGTTACACCAGCTGAGAAAGGCAGAAATCTAAACTGGGAATAGAAAAGGAAGAGTTATCCGATATTTTACCACCAAAAACTAAACTGGCTGCTGCTGAAGTTGTCAGTTTGTAGCAGGGGTGTGCAGTCAGCATGGGAAGCATATTGAACACAAATCCATCGAGCTGAGAGCAAAACTAGTTTGGCTTGAGGGGKTTTTTTTCTGTTTTGTTTGGGGATTTTTTCCTTTTTGGTTTGGAGTACTTTTTTTTGTTGTTTGGTTGGTTTTTGTTTTGTTTTRTTTTGGGTTTGGTTTTGGTTTTTGTTTGGTTTTTTTKGGKTTTTTTTGTTTGTTTGTTTGGGGKTTTTTKGKKSGKTTKGGTTTGCAGTTCCCAGAGGAGCACATCTGTACCAGCGCAGGAACAGGCTCCCTCTGGTGGCTCAWTTCCATAAATGCCATTTTTTTCCCAAAAAAGCCATTCCGTGCAGTCCAACCACTTGGAGCTGGCCGGATGAGGTGGAACCTGTTTGAGAGCACGTAGGTTCAGGAAGCTCTAAGGTTTTTTGTAAAGCACTGAAGAATTAATTCTTTTATTAGGAGTAAAGACTTGGGGTTGTACAGACTCTGTTGTTGCTATGCAGGCTGTGAAAGTGTAGAGGAATCTTCATTTTGTAAAAAATAAAAGCCTTTTAAAACAAGTATATTACCTTTGAAAAAGTGTAATTTTAGTTAATAACGCTTAAAATTGCTGATTATTAAATCCAACCCTGCTTTATTTGAAAAATTACATCCTTGTGATTACTTCATTCCAACCCTGCTTTATTTGAAAAATTACATCCTTGTGATTACTTCAAAGTCGATATTTGCTACTTTTTGGAGATACAGAAATAGAATGAGGCTCAGAATAAAAGATTGAAACACTTTAAAATAAACAAACCAAACGCATAAACACTTGGAAGAGCTGATGTTGGACATGTACATGTCTTTTAGCTCAACAAGACATCAAAATAAATAAATAAATAAATAAATAAATAAATAAATAAATAACCACATGCCACCTTAAAAAGAAAAACCCAAAGGCCCTGTGATTGTATAATCAACATCACTGCACAGCTCCCAGCACTTGCACTCTGCTATTCAGCCTTGATCCCATGTGGTCCTACCCAAGATTTTGACTGAAGTAGTTAAAATTTCATATGTGGCTAAATATAGCCTGYCAGTCAGGAAATGCTGCATGGATGGAACCTTCCAGCAGGGCAGGAGCCGGTGTGGAGCTGGAACAGGTRACCCAAGCACATCCAGAACATTTTACACCAGGCTGGAGTTAAATCTTGTGGTGTTTGGGAGGTCCCCAGGATGAGGTGAGAGATGAGAATTTGACTCCATGTTCTCACTAGTATATTTATATATTATATTATATTAATTATATTTATTTAATATTATATTATATTATTTATATTTATATTATTATATATTAATATATTATATTATATATATTATATTATATATATTATATTTATATTATATTATTTATTATATTCAATTTATATGAGTGAGTGAGTGAGTGGAGTTGTATGGGGAGTATTGTGGGGTGAGTGAGTGTGATGGTGGTGGTATATTATATTATATATATTATATATTATATTATTGGTATATTTATATTTATTATATTCTTAAGATTGTGTGTTGAAAAGGGTGTTGTAGTGTTTTTTAATTTATTGGGTGAGAGTGTATTAAAACTATACTAAGAAAGAAGCAAAAATACATCAGAAAGACTCACGAGAGTAGAAGAGGAATAAAACGTCACAGAGTCCAACACAGGGCTGGCTGTGATTGGCCATTATTGAAGAAACAATTCACATGAGCCAGATGCGAGAAGCATTCGCCGTGGTTGGGTAAGGCGCACCACGTCCCCAACCACATCTCACCTAATGATTACACTCAGGCCAAAACACAAGAGCAAGCAATGCAATAATTTTATTGTTTCACTTGCCTCTCTAGGCTTCTTCAGCTTGCCCAGGAGAAAATCCTGGGCAAAGGATGAGGATTTTTCAGAAATTATCATGGTGACAAACTCTGGTCGTGTCTGACAGCTCCTGGGGCTGCACCTGCAGTGAGCAGGAAATGGTTTCTGTTCACACCATCCCCACGTTGTGTTACTGATCTAAATCTCATCCAGGAGAACTTTGAGGGTTCCTAATTCTGGCTGGAAATATTTTGGCTGCAGCAGAACAAACTCTGGGTTTGAATAGGCTTCAACAATTTTTGGTTGCTTCAAGTTTTCACCTCACCAAATATTATTCTAAAGGCTTTGTCCCTGAGTGTCCACAGGGAATGATCCCTAGTGCTGAGGTAGCCCTTTGTGAAGCATAAACCCTTCTTCAGTTTAATATTTCAGAGAGTTACAAACTGTTGGAAGTTACTSCAGGATTGTTCCTCTGCTTCTTGAGCCCCTTCCCTTAAAACCTGTYGGAATTGTCAGAATGGTACTAAAGAAAATTGTGCCTTTAAGAAATGTTCTTCTGTCAGTTTGTTTTACATTTTAGGCCAATCTCTCCAGAATCCTTACCTAACCTTTACAGTGCTGGAGAAAGGGGAGGGGAAAAAAAGGTTGCTAGGATACTTGCAAAAAGGCAAATTAGCTGCACTAGAAATAAAACAAAAGGATTAAAAATCTCTAACCTTTTGAGTTAAACACCCAGTTCCAGCCACTGCCAAAATTTCATGGTCCTTCTTTTTGAGACAAAGCAATGCAGAATGTCATAGAGCCCCAATTTCACAGGCATATGGGATTTTAAAGCATTGCCTCACTGCATTAAGGCTAAGATATGACAAACTCTATGGTAAGTTTCTCCTGCTGTTGGCAGAAAAAATTGATAATTATTTATAAATTTATATATTTCYATTTCTATCCATGTTTGGAAGTGGAACTTTGGAGTTTTAGATATTCCATAGCACACTGAGCTCAGCTGGGCAAAGCYGAGTCCCTAAAACCAGGTAGAATGTAAGGCTTCAATGAAAGACTTTTGTACAGAGCTGTGGAGTTGTCATTTTATATCACTTTAGTTCTACTGAACTTTTCTCCATTTATAGCTTTGGCAGCAAAAAATCCACAAGAAAAGTAAAGCTGAAGATGGAGATTCCTTCCCTTCACTAAAATRTGCACTACTGATTGAAACACTGACAAGAAATCAACCCTTGCATATTTTGCTTCATCTTCAGTGTAGTAAAAATTCTGCTTATTTCAAGGAAATCTCATTTTACATATTCAAATCCACTGCAGCAGAGAGCTCCARTTGCCTGCATGAACCCTGAGGCAGAGCCAGCACTCATGGAGAGCTGCTGGGATTATCAAAGCWCATCATTTCCAGGGCTCTCTATTCCACTGAGCTGAGCAGGTTCTGATCAGACCCAGGCAAAGGATGAAGCCATCATTGCTCTGCTCCCTCCAGAATTTGGATGCAGCTGTGATTTGTAGGCCAGCAAGCAGATCTGCTTTGCTGGCTCTTTCTTCTTCCCTTTTTGCCTGAATAATGCCTGAACAAAACCCCTGTGTGCATGGGAGAGCTTCAGGAACGCTCCACAGCTGGGGCATGTTTGGKGTTTTGGTCCAGAGAGATTCTACACGACATTATTAAGAGGAACCACAAGCAGAGCAGGTTGGGCTTTAACAAACCAACATTCTGGATGAAAAAGGAGCAGGATTTGCTCCTTGCTCAGTCCCAGGTGGGAGGATGGCTGGCCTGGGTGCAGGACGGAGGGAGGGCAGTCCTGCCAGCTCTCTGTTCTGCAGATGCTCAGCAATGAAAGGCACCTCTGCCTCTTCACCTTGGCAGAAAGTGTCAGAATTCCCTTTCTCTGGACAGCCAGGGAGAACTCTAAAATCTCCCAGGGAGGAAGAATGCTGCCAGTTTCACAATCAATTCCCATGGCTCTGCCATTCCTATGTCTGATGCCAGCAAGGATTTGTTCTGCACTCCTCCTGATGCCACACAAGTCACAGATGGAAGCTTGGGGCTYCCTTATTTACAGGAGGAGTTGGAGATCATGCTATTGCTCTGGCTTGACTATTTCCTTTCCCCAGCTGAGGCAATACATAATATTTCAGACAAGAAAAATGTGTACCAGGAGTCTTCCCTTGATGCATTTTCTTATTTTTCTCTTTGACCCTTTTAAACCATGGAATTTTTTTCTTCTTGTTCCTCTCACCCTCACAAAAATGAGTTTGCAGGTTTGGTTTTTTAGTTGYTTTGTTGGGTTTTTTAAAATTGAAAACAAAAAAAGTATCATCTTTGCATGCATAAATGGAACTGGAGTAGTGACAATCTGAGATGGCAAATTGGGAAGAATCCGAATGCAGCTGCATAAAGAGAGAAAACAGCAAATTGGAATGGAAACACATTTGGATAATTACAAACTTGCCAAATCAGGACATGTAAATCTCCTTTAGAAAAAAAAATGCAAAAAATGTAATACTGTTGTGTTTCTGCAGTGCTTACTGAATTAAAAATGCAGAGGCTGTAATAGTACAAAGCTCAAGATTTACAATGGAAAATGAGCTGTAGGAATTAAGAATTACTGAGGTCTAACAGGTCATTTTAAAAGAGCTCCAGAAGAGCAGAGCCAGGGCATTCCATGGGCTCACTGCTCCCTAAGGAATGGGAAGCAAAGAGCAGCAGCAGCCAGAGCCCTGCCCAGAGCACCATGGGAGGCAAGAACAGCCCCAGAGATGGTCCCAGGCTCAGCCAGAAACCCAGGGCTGCAGGCAAGCCATGGAATTTTGGAGTGAAAGATCCCAGAATGAGCCAGGGAATCCTGGAGTGAAAGATCCCAGAATAAACCATGGAATCCTGGAGTGAAAAATCCCAGAATAAGCCATGGAATCCTAGAGTGAAAGATCCCAGAATAAGCCATGGAACCCTAGAGTGAAAGGTCCCAGAATGAGCCAGGGAATCCTGGAGTGAAAGGATCCCAGAATGAGCCATGGAACCCTAGAGTGAAAGATCCCAGAATGAGCCATGGAATCCTGGAGTAAAAGATCCCAGAATGAGCCATGGAAGCCTGGAGTGAAAGATCCCAGAATAAACCATGGAATCCTGGAGTGAAAGATCCCAGAATGACCCATGGAATCCTGGAGTGAAAAAAAAAACCCAGAATGAGCCATGGAACCCTAGAGTGAAAGATCCCAGAATAAACCATGGAATCCTTGAGTGAAAAAAACCCAGAATGAGCCATGGAATCCTGGAGTGAAAGATCCCAGAATGAGCCATGGAACCCTAGAGTGAAAGATCCCAGAGTAAACCATGGAATCCTGGAGTGAAAAAAAAACCCAGAATGAGACATGGAACCCTAGAGTGAAAGATCCCAGAATAAACCAGGGAATCCTGGAGTGAAAAATCCCAGAATGAGCCATGGAATCCTAGAATGAAAGATCCCAGAATAAGCCAGGGAATCCTGGAGTGAAAGATCCCAGAATGAGCCATGGAACCCTAGAGTGAAAGATCCCAGAATAAACCATGGAATCCTAGAGTGAAAGGATCCCAGAATGAGCCATGGAATCCTAGAGTGAAAGGATCTTAGATTAAACCATGGAATCCTAGAGTGAAAGATCCCAGAATAAGCCATGGAGTTCTAGACTCAAAGGATCCCAGAATAAGCCATGGAATCTTAGACTGGAAGGATTACAAAATAAGCCATGGAATCCTAGACTCAAAGATCCCAGATTAAACCATGGAATCCTAGACTCAAATCCCTGAGGCTGGAAAAGATCTCCAAGGCCATCAAGGCCCAGCTGTGCCCACCTTGTCCCCAGCCCAGAGCTCTGAGTGTCACATCCAGCAATTCCTTGGACACTCCAGGCATGGGCACTCCAAACTCCCCTGGGCAGTTCCAATTCCTGAGCTCCCTTTCCATGGGGAAATTTCTGCTGCTGTCTGTCCCACCTGGGCCAGCCTGAGGCTGTTCCCTCTCCTCCTGTCCCTGTTCCCTGGGATTGGATCCCAAATCCCCCTGGCTGTCCCCTACTGTCAGCAGTTGTGCAGAGCCAGAAATTCCTCGAGCCTCCTTTGCTCCAGGCTGAGCCCCTTTCCAGCTCCCTCAGCCCCTCACAGGACTCTTAGGAAAAATATGAAGACAATTTAGAAACCATTTGATATAAAGCAAAACTTAATTAATTTTTCTATTTTAAAATCCATAAAATGCCCTTTTTTYTTTTTTTTTTTTTTTTTTTTATTTTAAAAGGGGCACATGTGGTGCAAAACACTGTTTCCTGGAATACTTTCTTTAATATTTTTGTGTGATGGTCCTCATTTCATTGACCATGCTTTTGAGAGGACATTAAATATAATATATATTCTTTACAGGATAAATAAACTTTTAATATACCAGACTTTTATTTTTTGGAGGAATGAGGGGATAAATATTAGTAATTCAAGCCATCATAGTACTTGATTAAGCCTCTAGGAATTTCAAATTATTTGTTAGGTAGCTGGAGTACTCCTTCAGAATATGTTTCCATTTAAGAATCTTAAGATTCAAGTGACTGATGTCTCTCTTSTTCACTCAAAAAGTTTGAAAGATGAACTTGAATTAATTTGTTTTTATTCGAGCATATAGGAACCTGCTGGAGAAAAGAAAAAAATGTGAAAATACAGCATGCCCATAGATAAACTTTTAGTAATAATTTGTGTTTGGGAGGAAAGGATTCAAAATTAGGCATGTCTTGGGGCAAAAAAAAAAGCATTTATGGTGTGAATCTCTGCTCCAGCACTGAATTCCTGATATTACAGCTTTATGATGATTACAGTGAAATTCAAAAGCGAAATAAGGTCTGGGAGGACCCAGCACTTTGGATTTCAGTGTAAATGAGAAAATTGGGCAACCTAACAGGAAGCATAACTCAGGAACCTGATTGCTGGTTTTGTTGTATTGTTGGTTTTTTTCCCTGTTGAAATTCCTCCAGTTTTTAATCACCCTTTAAATCTTCTCAGGGTAATTAGTGAGGGCACTGATCCCTGAGGGAGGCTGCAGTCCCACATCTCCAGAGGGATCATCCTTCCCATCCATTWTTTCCTCTGCTACCCTTGATTTCCAGGCTGCACCATTGTCTTAATCCACATTTTAGTTTAATAGCAAATGACAAATTTCACTAATTTACACCCAAATTGCTTTTTAGAATTGCTTTTTACTTCCCAAAAATGTGCAGCACAGCTAYTGAGCCTCACTTAACTTTCAAAGCACAACCCAAGGGTTGTAAACACCTCGGTGAGAAAACTCTGGCAGGTGAGTAATGTGAGTACATCCTCCCACAGGAAAGGCATTTTCAGGGTGTTGAGAGTCTGGTGCTTCACACTTCAGTTGAAAAAGTAAAACTTGGGTTTCTCTGAGGAGCTGCTATTTTGTACAACCTGTGCAGAAATAATGCATTAAACCTCTTCAAAACATGGGGCAGTGATCCCACAGCTCTGCACTATAAAGAGKTTTTATGCTGTAATCAGAATGGGAAGCAAAACAACTCCTTGGTGATATTTTTAGAGGTTTTGGTGGCTGAAATTCAGGTTTTATTGGCTGAAATGTTTTTAAGAGATGCTAATAAAACATTTTTTGCTTTTTCTCCAGTCATGTGCTCACAGTCAAGAGTGATGGGGAAAGGGGGAATGACTGCTGGGATTTTAGAATTTATAGCACAATCTAAAAAAATATAGAATTCTCTGACAGAGACAACTCTGCAATTCCCACAAAGCTGATACCTTCCCATTCCCCAGAACACAACTAAATTATTAAAGACAGCTTAAATATAAGAATAAATGCATTTCTATAACATCTGTACAAACAGGGCAAGTATTAACACTTGGTCTCAGTGTTTCATGTTTCCAGCAGGAATTAATTCCATTTTAATTAGTTAATGAATTAATTTTATTAATTCATTCCATTTTTATTCTTTTATAAGTTGGTATTAGAACTTTGCAAAGGTCTGAACAAGTCCTGTAACACTGAAGTGTTTTCAGGAGTTTCCTCTACAGGGATGGAAAGTTTCTTTTTTTTTTCTCTTCTATGACCAAACAGGAGTTTTCTGTCCTTTTTCCCCCGAAACAGGAGGGCTGCAAAATGCAAATGCCATCAAGCTGTCACCTCAGTCCCTGCTCCATGTGGGTTGCACATCCTGTGCACTTCCAGCAGGGATCAAATCTGCACACTGAGGAGTCTGTTCCAGCCTCCCCTGGGGTTGTTGTGACCCCCAGCACCTGCCAAGCTTTGGTTGCCCCTGCTCCTCTCCTGAATTCCCCTGGCAGGTTCATCACAGGACAAGTTGCTCAATTTCCTCCTTGCTAAAATGTCTCACCTGTGGGATGTTCTCATTATAACCACACCACAGTGCCAGGATAAATGCATTAATACCTCCACATCTCTCTTGTTTAGGAGATGGAGCTGTGCAAGCAAAATATAAAATAAATATTTCACAGGGGCAGTTAAGAGGCAGAGCGTGTAAGACATGAAACTTCCGTTGATTTCCTTCCAGAGACTTTTAAAAACATCCTTCTTCCTCTAACAACATATTTAACTTGTTCCTCCCCTCTGTGTTTGTTGGGGATTTTGCATAATGCAGTGTCACTAGAAACTTTCTGTCTAGCTGAATTAAGAACCACCAAAAGTCTCTCTAGAATGGAGTTCCTGAGTGAAACTGAAAGGACTAAGTGGCTGAATAACTTTTTTTTTAATTAAAAAAAAAAGAGGATATGGCCAGTTGCTTTGGAAAAAAGGCCATTCACTTGCCAGAGGACTTGGAGATCTTCAGGCCACCCAGAAGGCAGGGGCCCTGCCAAATCAAAACCCCAAGGACATCATGCAGAAAGGGCTGCACTTGGCTCCCAGCACTATTGGGATTTTACTTTTTATTCTTCAGTGCTTGGAGCCATAAAGGAGATCTTGCAGCTGAAACTTTGTATTTTATCATTAATAAGTCCCACCTGTCTGAAAAAAATGGGAAAGAGAAGAAGCAGAGATGAGGTGACCACTGGAAAAATCAGTTTTGCAGTTGAATGGGATGGGGAATGCCAGGAAGGCTGAGGTCTCCTGCCCCAGGATGCCCTACACAGCACCCAGGGGAAGCTGCAGCAGGTGGAAAGAGAGGCCACAAAACCAGAAACTTTTGTACCAAACAGGGGCATCACTGGTGCCACTCAGTGAATTTTGGGAGCTGGCACATGATGGCACCTAGAGCTGAAGCTTCTCCTTGGGTATTTGCACTTATCATCCCTGAATTTCCAGCTAGCCCATTACTCTGTCTCTAATTAAACTCAAATGATGAATATTTGTCAGGCTTTTGAGATATTTGTTGTGAAACCAGCTGCACCTGTTAATAAATGGGGGAGTAGCACTGCCAGCAATGGAGCAGTGTAAATAATGATGGCAGTGGTTGATTCTGCTAAAATCAATATTAAATTGAGGAATTTTAGAGTGATGCTGTGTCAGGGCTATCTAAACCAGAGGCCAGCCAGAATTAAGGGAATAAAAAGCAGTTCTGTTTATTGAAGGGCCTGCAGGTGCATTTAGGGCAGATGAATCCCCCAGGGGCTACACCCAAAATGGATGATGGCTCACAGGTTTTTATGCTTTTATAAGTTTGGTCCATTTGCATTTTGGGGGTTCATCAGCCAATTCCAGCTCCAGGTAATGAAGTCATTGACCCCAGGGTTGCTCCCCCAAGTCCCTTTTGTTTCCATCTCTGGGCCCTGAGGCAGTGAGGTGTCCTTGATTGCCAGGCCTGGAGAGGAATTGTTGTGTCTGCCCAAAATGGGAAAGCTGCAGCTGMCACTGGCTGTGGGGTTTGGAGTTACACACTAAAGAACTGCAGGASTRCAAATAGATGGAAAATACAMAAGCTAAAATGCTAAGGCATCAAGGGCATAGTACCCACTTGCACTTTAAGATGTGATAATCWGATAAAAAACTCTGTAATGTTTATAAATGAGCAATCTGTGCTCATGAGCTCATTTCCAAAGAGAACTGGAAAAGCATYTCTGAGTTTTCATGGCTAGGGGATGCAGCTTGCCCTGTGTGCTGTGACAGCAGGGCAGCACAGCCTGGCACTCAGAGCTGGGATTGTGTGGCAGCACCTGCTCAGCAGCACCAACCTGCCAAAAACCAGGCACAATTCATGGCACGGGCCTGAATCCCCATTATTGCAATTTGKGCTGGAATGAGAGCAGTGCTAGCCATGAGAACAGCACAAAAATGCAATTTGAGCAATTTGGAGGTGCTGGTGATAACTCAGATTTACACATTCTTTTACTAGACTTGAAAAATGTAACTGCACATGAACTGGAGGCCATGGCAGGGAAATGCCCTGCTCTGAGGGATGGCTGTGCCTCCCCATCTGCACAGCACCTCAGTCAACCACGGCAGCAGCAACCACCAGAACTAAACTATAACTCCTCCCAGAAATATTCCTGGAAGTTTTCCAAGAGTGAAAACATCCCTCCCTCAAGTTTGTTATTTGARTGCTCTATTTATATAGTGGAGTGTTAAGATAATTAAATTTTTTGGCCAGACTATGATAATCYCTTTTGACAACCTTAGTGGGTAGCACAGCCATACATTTCTGTCCTTGTAATAATTTGAGTTCTAGACCAGCTTTCAGGAAAAAAAAATCTAATTACGATTATTATTTATTATTATCTATTCCAATTCTGTAAGATTGTTATCTTTTCCAATAAAGAAATGCAGGTGTAAGAGAAGTAGAACTTCAGGAATGTGTCCCAGGTGAGGTAATATGTCACTGGCAAGTTGTRCTTTTATTTGACTGCAGGGTTTTTGCAGCCCCAAATTTAGATTTTGATTAATAAGTTAATACATTTATTTTCCTCAGGAGTAAGTTCCAGTATAATGTTTCTGAATGCAGAGAAAACCTGACCATCCCCTAAAAACCAAGAAGGAGGGAAAGATTAAATCTCTGTGTGAAGTAGATAGGAAATAATTTTWWAAAATATTTTAAAACCCATATTTTGGGGGAGGGGTAATATTTTTTCAAGTAAATACATAATATTKTTTTTACAATATTTGATGACCTGACTTGTCAAGCTTATTTTTTGCTAGTCCTGATCCTAAACTATTAACTTTAGTCTGAGCATTCAGYAGAATAATCATTGAGTAAAATAGAGAAATGTTTTCCCAATATTTTTGWAAGATATATGATGAGCAAAAGGAAAGTTTTGTGGACGCAAGATATTTATAAATTGAGGGAGATTTGTACCATTTCAGAGAAGGCCCTGAGTGTGGGCCCTGWATTTCACACAGTGGCACTCTGCAGGATTTTCAGGTGACTGAGAAGTCCAACAAATGAAAAGAAAAATTAAATTATTGTAAAATAATTGGTTTTTCTAAAGTGGACACACAGAGGTGTAAAAGGGGTTCCAAAAGTTCCTATACCATAGAAGGACTTGTGATTTTTGGTTGGKATAATGCTTCCAGAAAATCAAATCTCATCCTTAAAGAAGTCTCTGTTAACTCATTGTGCACATGAGGCTTTCAGCTGGATAATAACAATATCTGGGGGCTCTGCTCCTCTAGTACAGCCACAAAGTTAATTTTTGTCCCAGCACCATTGATTCTGTCTCTTGTGTCTGCTTTTCACAAGATCACAGAATAATCAGGTTTTTCCCTATTTTTTCTCACTCTATTCCAAGATGATTTACAAGCAAAAGCTGCTCTCCTTCACTTTGACAAGGCAATAAAGCTTCTTTGGATATTCATTGTGCACAGGTGTAAAACCCATCAGAAATTAGGAAAGGTTTTCTTCACAGCGTCAGAATAGTTTCTAGAAAAAATTATATTGCAAAAATGACTTGCACAAAGCACACTTTACTTTAAAATATATTAAATTGCCTTTATAAATGCAAGTCCTAATTCCAGTGTTATTTAGTGCAAAACCAGGTGCTTTGGGTAGGACTGGGATAMAACAAGTCACTCAGCTCTAATTGCTGAATATTTGTCTTGAACACTGGACTTCAAAAGCCCAAAAAGCCCAAATTGTTATTTGAAAACTGAAAACATTTGATTATTTAACTATCTTAGASTGAGACAAGGCTGGAATGAAGTGCAGATATTTCTAAAACTCCCTGAGAGCAGGCARTGACCATTCCATTAACTCAATTGTTGTGCTTCTTATTCTCAACCCTCCCTTTCATTTTCCTTTGCTCTCTGTTTGATGTAGTGGAGATCACAGCCCTCCAACATGTGCAATTTCAGTTTCCAGYGCTGATGACAAGTTCCAATTGAAAGCAGTTTTGTAAAATTACCAATGTCAGTGCAGACAGAACAGAACAATGTAATTAACTGCAGAGCAAGTCATTAAAGAGAGAGAAGAAATGAAGCTGCAAATCAGCTGCAAAGGCAGACTCTGAACTTTTGGCACCACAAATTGCTAATTCATTATCARCATTGTTGTTATCAGCCCTCTGAAATATTTGGCCACCTTTAAGTTTAGAAATGGAGCTTTGGGAGTTTGAGAAACTCAGGAAACCACTAAAAATGTCCCTTTTCTTTTTGCTTAATTGAAACAGGGTTCTACAGATCAGGATTTCTATTTAAACACAGCAGCTGTGCCCTTCTGACAATCAGTTTTGTGGGTTCACTGCATAAATTCACAGAAGGCCACTACAAACTGCATGGAGCAAATCCATAAATATGGTTGGGAAGTGTTTTGAGCCATCACAAGCAGAAATTTTTAAACCAGAATCTATAATTGCTTCTAAAGTTATGGGTTTGTAATGCTAGAGCAATAATTATTATTTTTTATCTTCTGGAATTGGACAGAAACCAAACAAAACAAAACCATTTGGTTCCTCATTGGAAAAAAAGAAAAAATTAAAAATATGGTTTGACCATAGATAGTTCATGTCAATAAAATGCTTTMAATAAGGGCACAAAGGGAATTATGGGCTCATTTCTCAGTGTTTACAGAATTTGCCAAGGATAGTGGCAAACTCCCCTACCTAGAGAGATAAAATCATGCAAGAAGTCACAAATTCACAGAACTGCACTTTGTACAAACAGACACTGCTGCTTTTAGGGCCAGAAATCAGAAATTTCCCTCCCAGGAGAAAGTGCAGCCAGAAATGCTGCAAGGACTTTCTGCATCTGCTGTGCCCAAGACAGAGATAAATGTTTATAAAATGGGAGAGAACTCCAGCAGAGAGTTTAGAGCTTCTCCATGAGCAGAAAAAGTGGGAATTCCAGCACCCAGCAAAAAAAAGAAAAGGTGGGAATTCCAGCAGTGGGATCCCGTGGTGCTGGAGTTGCAGCACCCACATTTATGATTATTATCCTTACTCCTCTCTCTGTCAGGAATTCTAGGATTTTGTTTWGGGGTGGATTTGTACAGCCTGCTGTTTTAGCTGAAATTCATTAGGAATTTTCAGTCTGGAAAAAGTATTAGAATAAATCTTATTTTCTTGCAAATATTCCCATTGCCTTTATTAGTTACTGGGAATAGAAAGAAAACCACTCAGAATTTCCCTCAAATACTTTAAWTCTGGTGTATATTTTATCTATAAAACTGCTCTTTTTGCATCCAGCTCGAGAGCAAATATTTTAAGACCCAAGGAAGTGCTGAACAAGGAAAAAAAAATGAAGAACAACAGGAATTATCTGTCAAGTAAAACAAACTTTTTCAGGAGTTCCTTCTTAATTTCTTTATTATAATCCAAGCAGATGAAATGGCAATTTTAAGAGTTAGAAAAGAGGAGCAACAACAGCAACACCACCATGAACTAGAGGCAAAGAAACCCTGACCTCAATCTTATTTTGTTTTTCTTATTTTTTTAATGTACTTTTGTAACCTGTTGTTGACATAAAAACGTATATTTATTTTTATATTATTTATAGTTTGGGCTATTTTTAAAAGCCCATCTACCTCTAGTCAGCAATGAAAAACAAGTGTGATTCAAGAGAGCTCCAACAGAGGTCTTATTCTTCAGGGAAATCAGATTGAGTATGGGCTTGAATAAATCCAGGCTGCAGCCCCAGCAGCCTGTGGGTGTCTGTGAATGGCTCATTTTGTATTCCAGACACACTGTGAGCTACAAATGCCAACCACCAGAGCTGCACCACACAGATCAGGCTCTTTCTCCATCTTAAAGCAGCCACCTCCTTTCTGAAAACACACTTAAAAATCCTCTGAGGACAGAGTGGTTCATTTCAGGAATTTTTCCTCATCAATGTTGGGGGTTTTTTTTCTGATTTCAACTCAAATACTGTCCCAATGCAAGGCTGTAAACAAGGAGAAGCAGCAGCTCACAAGCAGAACTGAAATGGAGGAGAAAAAATGAGTTTATCTGTTTTGGCAGATAAGAGCTTGCTGCTGTGATCTGTCATTTGGGTCATTTTCCCCTTCAGAGTGGGAACTGAAATTCATTTTGCTGAGATTYCCTTTGAAACTCTGCGTGCAGGGGGGCAGAGTTTTCCCACAGGACAAACGGGAGTTTGTTCACCCCACGTTGGTCAAGATTCCAGGTGAGAAGGCTGCCCTAGAACAGAGGCTGGGCAGAGCTAAAGAATAAAGCAGGGATTAATTCCAAGGATCTCCTCCATGGATGCACCTTGGGCAGCACAAGAGCCCAGCCAGGGCTGCACCCAAGATGAACCAAAATGGCCCCAAAATGAACCCAAGATGAACCAAAATGGCCCCAAAATGCACGGCCGGGCACGGGGTCTGTCACTGGGATCAGTTCTGCTCCATTTGCATCTTGCAGTTCATTGTCCCATTCCAGCTTTAGCCCCTGCAGTCCCACCCTGCTTGTTTTTCTCTCTCCAGCCCACGGTGTTTGTGCTCTTGGGCTGAGATTGGGATCATTTGTCCTTGGTGCCCAGCTGGAGCAGGAATTGTTTTGTCTCCCTGCTCTGTGCACAGAGCTCACCATCCCCTCATATGAACCCAGACCCTCACACTAAAGCAGCACAGAACCTGAAAATATAAAAGCCAAAACCTGAAGCACCACCCCCTCTGTGCCCATCACCTGGACTCACTCACACACGAGGCAAAGCTTTCCCAGCACCAAACCTGGGCTGGGTTTCAGAACAAAAGGARCAAAATCTGATTTATTTCTGCCCTGAGCATGCTCCTCCAGCTCTGGGCATCATGTGGCTCCTTGTTCCCAAGGAAACAGCTCTGATGCTGAGCACATCCTCTCCTATCATGAACTGCAGGAGGGTTTGGGGATTTTTTTCCCACCCCCTCTGAGAATTTTTTGAAGACATCAATCTGAAATAATTTGCTGCACTTGATTGGCRTTGATTTCTATTTACAAATATGTAATTCTTCCCACGAGTAGAGGAGATTATCCAAATCTACACTGAAATGAGCTGCAGGATATACATGGCACAGGCAAATTAATTTAATTTTATTTGGGATGGGATTGCCACGGTTGACAAGGGAATGAAGATGTTGCACAATTGTGATCCCTTGATGGGGCTTTTACTTTGATTCTTTGGAGGCATCATTTGCATTATGGCTGATTTGTCATTTGAAAAAAAAAAGAGATTGACAGAGCAGTGATCATGTCTGGAGCACCTGGAAAACACTGAGGAAAAGAAGGGGGAAATGGGGAGAAATRGGAACAAATCTGAAAGTGTGGCACRCCTGAGAGAAYTGGTGCTTCTGCCTATCAGTGGMTTGGTAAAATAAAGAAAAAATGGATGTACAGATTTACAGGAGCTACAGAAAACCCTTCAGCACAATGATAAGGCATTCCTGAAGGATTCTCTTTCCCTTCTTGTTGGAGGCCTGGACTTTACCACCCAGGACAGTTTTTATGGCATCAGAACTTGTTCAATATGACTGGAGAGCTGCAGTAGTTAGTCAGGTTTCCAACCTGAATCCACATTCTAAGTTATGGCCTGCAAGTTYTCATTTCTTTGTTTCTTTGTGTGAACAACACCAGTACAAAAAAATGACATTATTAAATCCCCCACAGAGTATCAAATTAAATTCTAATTAAAGTGAAGAAATCCAATGAAATAGAAATAGGAAATGCAAACAACCCTTATTAAATCTATAAATCCAAAATGATACAAATTCAGGTAATTTCTGATGTCTATTATTAGGAGTGTTTGTAAGAGATATGCAGACATTAATTCTTTGTAATGAAAACAAATACTCAGGAGCTCACCAAAGCACCAAGAAAGGGGCCAAGCAGGCAGGAATTTTTCCATGCCAAGGCAGGCAGAAATTCCAGGGATTTTAGGAGGCTGAGCTGGTTCTGTTTGGACACTGAATGAAAATAACATCATTTCCTCAGCCATGTTAAAAATCAAGTGAAACACTGCAGAGTTTGTAGGGCTCTGTTGATATCTGCCAGCCTTGGAGAGAATTTCCAGATTTTTGGAGCTCACATTGGGCTGCAARTGCTTTCTGCCTTATCTCCAGTGGGAAAGCTGATAACGTGGCCAATATGAACTGTCCCCTATTAACAACAGGGAAAAAGAGAATTGGACCTGTGCTTTAGGAAAGGACATTTAAGTGACAGGATTGAAGCAGGTAATTTAATCTAAACACACTTAATTTGTCATGCTGAGTAAAGAAAATCAGCATTGAAAAAGGCAACTTACTTAAATCCTTTCATCCTAAGCGAAGAATCCCTGTACAAGGCCATTGCCTGTTTTACAGCCCTTGTGATAAGTTTCAAAATCTTGCCCAGAAAAATCTCTTTCTTTATTGTGTTCTATTTATGAAACCTTCCCCAGAAAAACCTCTGTTTATTGTGTTCTGTTCAAAAGCACAGAAATATTCACATATTCTTCAAATGGAATAAATATCCTTTATATTCCTTTTGGAAAACATCTCTGTGGAGGTTTCCAGACAAAAATATTACTCCAGCTTCGATCAACTGGTTTTACTGGAGTTAAGAGTGAGCCTCAAAAAAAGCTTTAGCCGGAGCCCTGAATTCAATGTTAGCTGCTAAAATACTTGAAAAGAATAGAACACAATAAAGAAAGAGATTTTTCTGGCAAGATTTTGAACTTACACAAGGCTGTAAAAAGGCAATGGCTTGAACAGGAGTTCTTGCTGTAGGAATGAAAGGATTTTAAGTACAGTTGCCTTTTTAATGCTGATTTTCTTACTCACAGATTGACAAATTAAGTACTGTGTTAGATTTAAAATACCGCTGCTTCAATCCTGTCACCTCTAAATCATTCCTTCTCTAAAGACTAGGTCACAATTCTCTTTTCCCTGTTTAATAGACGGGGACAGTTCATATTGGCCACGTTATCATCTTTCCCACTGAGATAAGCAAGATAAGCATTTGCAGCCACAATGTGAGCTCCAAAAATCTGGACAATTCTCTACCAACGGCTGGCAATATCACACAGCAGCCCCTACAACACTACTGCAGTGTTCAACTTGACTTTTAACCCTGGCTGAGGACCACAGATGTTATTTCATTCATGTCCAAACACGAACTCAGCTCAGCCTCCTAAAATCCCTGAATTCATGCCTCCTGCATGAAAAATTCCTGCTGCTTGCCCTTTCTTGAGTGCTTTGGTGACTTCCTCGAGTATTGTTTTGCATACAAAGAATTAATGTCTGCAATCTCTCAAAACACTCGACTATAATAAGACATTCAGAAATTACTGAATTTGTATCAATTGTTGGATTTATTAGATTTAATAAGGTTATTTGCACTTCCTATTTCTATTTCATTTGGATTTCTTTTCACTTTAATTAGAATTTGATTTGGATAACTCCGGGGGATTAATAATGTCATTTTTTTGTCATCAGTGTTGTTCTCACACAAAGAAAACCAAAAAGAAAGAGAACTTGGCAGGCCATAACTTAGACTTGGATCACGGTTGAAAACCTGACTAAACTATGCAGCTCTCCAGTTCATATTGAACAAGTTTATGCATAAAAACTGCTCGTGAGGTGGTAAAGTCCAGGCCGTCCACAGAATGGAAAAGAGAAATCCTTCAGGAATGCTTATCATGGTCGCTGAAGGGTTTTCTGTAGCTCCTGTAACATGTGTTACATCCACTTTTTCTTTATTTTAACCAATACCACTGTATAGGCAGAAGCACCATATTCTCTCAGGTGTGCCACCACTTTTCAGATTTTGTCCAAGTTTCTCCCTGTCCCCCTTCCTTTTCCTCAGTGTTTTCCAGGCTCCAGATCATGATCCGCTCTGTCAATCTCTTTTTTTTTAAATGACAAATCACCATTAATGCAAATGAGCCTCCAAAGAATCAAAGTAAAAGCCCCATCAAGGATCACAATTGTGCAATCATCTTCATTCCCTTGTCAACCGGCGCATATCCCATCCCAACATAAAATTAATTATCTTGCCTGATATATCCAGCAGCTCATGTTCAGTTTAGATTTGGATAATCTCACTCTACTCGTGGAAGAATTACATATTTGTAAATAGAAATCAACGCCAATCAAAGTGCTCAGAATTATTTAATTGATGTTCTTCAGAAAAAATTCCAGAGGGGGTGGGAAAAATATCCCCAAACCCATCCTGCAGTTCATGATAGGAGAGGATGTGCTTCAGCATCAGAGCTGTTTTTCCTTCGGCGACTAACGGACCACATGATGCCCAGAGCTGAGGAAGCATCGCTCAGGGCAATGAATAAATTCACGGATTTTTCCTTTGTTCTGAAAACCCACGCGCCAGTTGTGCTGGGAAAGCTTGCCTCGTGGTGTGAGTGCCAGGTGTATTGGGCACAGAGGGTAAGGTGCTCAGGTTTTGCTGTTATATTATATTTTCACATTCCGTGCTGCTTAGTGAGTGGTCTGGATTCACATGAGGGATGGCTGAGCTCTGTGCACAGACAGGAGAACAAAACAATTCCTGCTCAGCTGGGCACACAACGACAATATGATCCAAATCTCAGCCCAAAGCACAAACACCGTGGCTGGAGAGAGAAAACAAGCAGGGGTGGGACTGGCAGGGCTTAAAGCTAATGGGACAATGAACGTGCAATGGCAGTGCAAATGAGCAGAACTGATCCCCAGTGACGTCACCCCGTGCCCGCCTGCTGCCATTTGTTGGGGCATTTGTTAATCTTGGGTTCATTTGGGCCATATTTGTGTTCATCTTGGGATGCAGCCTGGCGGCTCTTGTGCTGCCCAACGTGCCATCATGGAGAGATCCTTTTGAATTACATCCCTGCTTTATTCTTTTAGCTCTGTCCAGCCTCTTTCTAGCGCTGCCTTCTCCTGGTATCTTGACCAACTTGGCGGTGAAACAAACTCCCTTTGTCCTTGGGAAAAACTCTGCCCCCTGCAACGCAGAGTTCAAAGGAATCTTCAGCAGAATGAATTTCATTTCCCACTCTTGAAGGGAAAATTGACCCTAAATGACAGATCTAGCAGAGCAAGCTCTTATCTGTCCGCAAAAACTCAGATAAACTCAATTTTCTCCCCAATTTCAGTTTCTCATGTGAGCTGCGTGACTTCTCCTTGTTACAGCCTTGCCATTGGATATGAGTGAAATCAAAATAAACCCCCAACATTGATGAGGAAAATTCTCTGAAATGAATCAGTCTCTCTTGATTGCATCTGGTCCTACACTTGAGGTGATTTTTAAGTGTGTTTTTCTATTAAAGATGTTGGTGGCTGCTTTAAGATGGATGTAAGAGAGATGTTCCTGATGTCTGTGATGCGTGCAAGCTCTGTGGTTGGCGAATTGTTGTAGCTCACAGTGTCGTTGGAATACAAAACTGAGCCATCTCACAGACACCCACAGCTGCTCGGGCTGCAGCCTGGATTTATTCAAGCCCATAACTCAATCGATTTTCCCTAAGAATAAGACTCTGTTTGAGCTCTCTG